>VHZZ01012070.1:11919-25364 GCA_009801015.1 Silene noctiflora | reverse complement strand
AATAATCATCCCTCACGTATTCTTATTTTGAGTTTTACAATGATACTTAAATCATGTGATCGCACCATTGTTGAGGACACTTACTCCAACACATATATGTTATGATTTACATGTTACCCTTGTTTATGATATGTTACCTCGTTTTCCTATTCTTCACATTCCTCACATGTTAATGCTTGACTTGGCATGAGTATTCTTATGCAATTCTTTATGATAGTTTATATTATAATATACGTGTGTTTCATTGTAATGTTTATTTCATGATGATTATTCTTTAATGTTTTACGATATGTTGACGAATCTTATCTCATGTTTCTTATTGCAAAATATCATTTGTAATCTCTCATATCGTGTTAATTGATTGTCTCGTGTTATAATTATGTATCTTGATTGCTTTAGTGCTTTTATATCTTCATTTCAGTGTAATGTGGCTAGGAGAACCTTGAGTTACTCCCCACTGACTGTGGCATTCATGTYTCATGAATGACAGGTACCGGTTGGTGATGCTTGGGGGAGACTGTGGGCTAGCGAGCAATGTACCCTAGGCCTTTAGTCTTTCATATTTCAGACTTACCTTGAACTCATTTCATTCGTGGAATATATTTTCCCCAAACACTTATTATGTTTCCGATTTTGTAAAACTTATCTATTCCACTTACTTTGTTTACGCGTATTAGTTGTGACAGTGGCTCTTTCCTTTAGGACTTCAAAAAGTTTTGAAAATTCCGTATTTTTGCTGCATACCTTTTCTTTTATGTTATATTTTGGTGTCCTAAATAGCGGGGTGTCACACTCTATGATTCATGGGAGAGGTACAAGGAACTTCAAAGGCAATGTCCTCTTCATGGGTTGGAACCATGGTTTCCTATAATAACATTCTACAATGGAGGTTGTGGTGAGTCACGCCGAGTCTTGGATTCCTCACGCAATGGAAGGTTTGATCAAATTGATGTGGAGCTTGTACATGCTACTATTAAGTCCATGGCCATCCATGACTCCCAATATGTCATTTCCTGAAGTGTTCCGTTGAAAGCAAGAGAGGAAGATCCGAATTTAGCCCTTATGAAAGCTCAAATTGCCGCTCTTCAACAACATATTGAGAGAGCAGGGTCAAGTTCATCTCAAATTCATCAGCAAGTCAATGTCACTAGCTAAGTGGAGGTTTGTGAAGGTTACGGTGGTGCGTGGCATTATACCGCATTGTGTAGGGCTTCCCTAGAAGAGGTAAATGGTTTTCAAAGTTTTAAGCAAAGTGCACTTGATATATGCTTTTTTAGTCATTTTCCCTTTCATTATTTAACCCGTTTTGGCGCGGTCTTACGATTATTAATTGAATTTGTATTCCGAATTCCCGTTCTATGAGATTTTATCGCGACTTGCAGGAATTGAAGCGGAAACAAGAAATTGGGAGCAAGTAAAGCGGTTTTGGAAGAAGAAAGAAAAAAAAAGGAGAAAAAGGTGCTGCAGTAGTCCCTTGCCGACCGGCCGGCAGCCGGCCCACCGGCACAGGACCTTAGCTGAGGGAAGATTAGAGGAAATCAAACAAGAAGGCTTCCCTGCCGGTAGGCTTGCAGCCGGTCCACTGGCAGGGCAGCACACCCCCAATTTCCAAGTCAATTAGAAGTTCAAATTGGGAAACTCTCGCTGTCGGCAGGCTGACCGACAGCCGGTCAGACGACAGAGAGCCCCAACCAAGTGATGAAACTTTAAGAATAGAGGTTTAGACTGTGTCCCCAGCCGGGAGGCCGACAGCCGGTCTACTGGCAGGGGCACACATTGTTTATTTTTTGGATGAAATTGAAGATTCACGGCGCTGGCGGCCGGTCAACCGGCAGGGGGCCTCTTTACATGGGATTTTGGGCTTCTTCTCCTATTTGGGCTTAATACAATGGGATACTATAAATACCCCATTGTAAACCCTCTCTTACACACAACTCTAGATATTTTGAACTTAGCCTATTTCATGCAAAATTTCCTTGATATTTCCTTACTCTTCCGTTAATTAAGCTTTAATTAGTTTACAAATTAGCCTAGATCTAGTATTAGTTGGATACTTTAAATTTGTGTTTTGGGTTTGTAAGTGATGATTTTGAAGGAATTCTTCCATTATTAATCCAAAAGTTCAATCTTTCTTCGAGTTGGGTATAATTCTCTCTTTTATTTCACTTTGTTTTCATTTGTTTATATTTCCTTTTTCTTATTAATTGTTTTTTGAGTTTATATCATCTTTGTCACCATGTTTATGTTTTATTCTTTGTGTTCTTCTAGTATGAGTGAGTAGTCCTCTTCTAGGGTGTAGGGGAATCTTAAGTAGGGTTTTGACTATGAACATGAGTAGTTAACATTTGGTTTTGGGTAAAATTGTTTGGCTTTCATTAACATGCATATAAGGTGTTCGATGAAATATGTTTGTGAAAGCTCCAATCTTTCTTTGACAATTGCTTGACATCTCTTTGAATGAAAGTGAAAATAGATGTTTGATAGTGTGTTAATTGTTAAAGTTGTGACCAAGGTGAAAGCTTTGTGTTGAACTTTTGGTGACCTAATAAATTTGTGTCTTATCCTTAGCCATTCCTTTACCCAATCCTTATTTGCTACTCGTTCTTGTCTACCTTGCTTAGGTGAACCCGACCACCCTAGTTTTTCATCCATTGTTTTCATCTTAATACTAGCTAATCTCGTTTATCTCTTTCTTTATTTAATACTTAGTTAATTGAATCACCTCTTTCCTTTGATTGACTAGACGATTGACTTGAGCAAACCGAGTATACACCACACCATCCTCACGAATTCAACACCCTACTTCCCGACTACATAGTTAGGTTGTTTGGTTAATTTGTTTGATTGGGAGTTGACGACAAATCCCACTATCAGCACTTCCTTTGAGTACCTTTTCTAATAACTATAACCCCAACACAACTTTTCACCACAACTTGTCTTATAAAAGCAATAATGTACTAAACCCCCAACACCAAGTTCTAAATGTGCCCCAACAACCAAGGCCGTTCCAAGGAAATCCACCAGTTTCCAAGGTCCAAAGCCCTAATTCCAACAAGGTTATCAACAACCTTACCCACAAAATGTACCTTACCAACAACCCTACCAACAAGCTGAAGCTCAAGGCCCCAACTTCCCACAAAATGACCAAGGTCTATGTAAGCTTAAGGACATGATGATAAAGGTAGTTAAAGCCCAAGAAATGATGCAAGTTCAATTGTAAAAGAGCGATTAAGCCAAGGAGGCCGCTATTAAAATGTTAGAAACTCAAATCGCTCAACTTGCCTTATCTAATGCTCAAAGGCAACAAGGCCAATTGCCACCTCAAGGTGCACAACCACATGAAACCGTCAACGCCATTAACTTGAGGAGTGGTACGAGCTATGATGGGCCATCCATGACTTTGGATGATGCGGTGGTAAGTGACATGTCCAAGATTGGGGAAGGTGCTAAGGGGGAGGCTAATGAAGAGCCTCTTGTGGAAGATGTTGTGGAGGATACATTTGTTTCAAAATAGAAGGAGCCCGAATCTCCTAATGTTCAGGTTCCATTTCCCCATCGACTAGCTAAGAAGAAGGATGAGAGTAAGTTTGGTAAGTTCATGGAAGTAGTTAAACATTTTTAAGTTACCATTCCGTTTGTTGAGTTGATTTTGCAGGTCCCTTCTTACTCCATGTTCATGAAAGAAATCCTCACGAAGAGGCGATCCTTCAATGAGGTAGAGACCATTGCTTTTACCAAATAGTGTAGTGCACTCTTGCAAAACAAGTCTCCACCAAAACTTTAGGATCCCGGTATATTCTCTATCCCTTTGCACTATAGGCACATATACCATTGACAAGGCCCTTTACGACCTAGGAGTTAGTGTAAGTGTCTTGCCCCTCTACATTTGTGAAAAACTTAATATGGGTCCTTTGAAATGCACGAGTATTACCCTTCAAATGGCTGGCCGTTTTCAAAAACAACAATTGGGCATTTTAGAAGACGTGCCCGTGAAGGTTGGTAAGTTTTTCATACCCGTTGACTTCCTTATCCTTGACATGGCCGAAGATTCTCAAACCCCAATCATATTGGGTAGAACGTTTTTAAACACCGCGGCCGTTTTGATTGATGTTAAAAATGGGAAGTTAACCTTGGAAGTGGGGAATGATAGGGTCACCTTTACTAAAAACAATACCATTAGGAGCCCAATGTTACAAGAGTCTTGTTGTTTGATTAACACTATGGATTCTTCTTTTGCTTCTTCTCTACCTCGATCCTCACTAACGGATCCGCTAGGGGTAGATGTTGGTTATTATTGTTTTTTAAATGAGGATGATAAGGGCGCTAATGCTAAAAGTGCTAGGAGAAGATACTCATGGAAAAGCTTGAAGTGGATCGGGAATGTGAAAAACGCTACGCAAGAGAGCGCTGATGGTGGTGAGCTCAACTTTCAACAATGATCTTCTTAAAGATGGTGGAAGTCTAGCGAGACTTTAACTTGCGCTTCTCGAGAGGCAACCCGAGCTATTTATGTTTTGTTTTTATTTTATTTTTGGACAATTTTATGTTTTTATATATTATTCGCGCAATTTTTAGAATTAGTTAGCATATTTGATTGTTGTTTTATGTAAATGAGAATGATAATGAAGCCATGTAACGATATTGCACGTAAGTCCATGCTACAACCCCGCCCGGGGACGTAATTTCCAATTTTCAAGACGGAAATATGAGGTATGATACAAGGAAGTCAAAGAAGTTGGACTCGGTCAACCCCGATCGGGGTGGGCTGTCCCCGATCGGGGACGTGATTCTAAGGTTTTGTCAGCTCTATATTACTTGACACTTAGCCAAAAACATACTCATTTGCTCAAGTAAGTGTTTAGACTCCTTCTACTTAATCTCTTTATTTTCTTCACTCAAAAACACAATCAAATATTCCATTAGCATCAAGGCATCAAGGTTTGTTCATCCTAGATCAACAACAAGTAAGTTTCTTCACTTAATCTCTTTAATTTCTTCCATTTGATTCAATTATTTCCACTTTCTCAAACCCTAACTCAATTTGGGGGTTTTTGATTTGTCACTCATTTAGGCTAGAAATTGGTTCTATATTATTCTATTAATGTTTGTAAGGTGAATTAGTTTACTAATTAGCCTTATTATGCTTATTTTAGATGATTATAAGCTTGTTGTAAAATGGAATTTTTGTCTTAAATTTCAGAAATTCCATGGCACCCAAAAGAGCTAGAAAGCAAAGTTCAAAGAGGATAAGGAGTGAAGCGGAACCATCCAATGTTCCAGGGGATGTAGAAATGCAATATGTACTAGAATGGCATGATCCTATATTTCCGGATGTAGTTTTTTCTAGTGAAAATCAATGGCAAAAGTGGAGGTCATTGAGATACAAAGGTATGAAGGCTATAAAATTCATCAACTCTACTTCTCTTAAGAACATTGGATTGGATAAACATGTTAAGTCTTTGTTTAAGGGTCTTGACATGAAGTATACTTATACCATGAATAACAAAACCTTGCCGCAACTAACTTTGGAGTTCTTGAGCTCCTTTGAATTTTACAAATCAAAGAAAAAGGATTTCATTTATGGTGTTAGCTTCCGATTGTTTAACAATAACCATGGGATGTCTTTAGGAGCCTTTGCCGAAATATTTAGCTTGAAACATGAGAAATTACCGATTGAATCCCCCGACCATTACAACCCGAGAAACACATAGAATACTATTTCTCACGTCCCTATTACACATTGGAACCATGTCCCCCATAATTCTATCCACTACCCCGCCATTCGCATATGGCAACGTTTTATGGGATGGACCTCTTTGGGGAGAAATAAGCCTCAATCGGTGAGGATGTTGGAAGTGGAAATCTTGGGAGCATTTCTCAATGTGGATGGGGATAAAAGGTTGAGAATTAATGTACCTTACAATTTTGCGGTCCACTTGACTAAGCAATGTAACCCGTCCACAAGCTCCATTGTTTTGGGTGGGTTAATAACTAGGATAGCCACCAAGGTTTGTAGGTTTAACCAAGAGACTACCCAATTGAGGCCTTTGCTTTCTACGAGGGAGGCCGGTGACGGACTTGATTTTGAATATTTCCTTTCCTTGAATTGGTTTAGAGTTGTGCATCCTACTATGATTTGGAGGGTAGGTAATCGAGATGCCCTTAGTCTTTCGGATGTCCTTAAGAATCTCAAAGAAATTTTCCATACTAAACCCCACAAAATTAGTACCCCTTTTGAGAGGCCTAGTTATCTCTTGACTTTAGGTAATGAGACACCCAATCCCCCTACTAGTGAGCACCGTGAGAGAGGTCAATCCTCTAGTGCTCAACCCCCTCCTCCACCATATAATGATGACTTAATGTCTATGATGCATGAACTTAGTCTTGGCATGAACACCATTAGGGATGACCAAAGACTAGCCGTGACACCCATTTATGGACACTTTTCTAGTCAAGGTATTATTCAACCCGAGGGCCCTCACCCTTCATTATTTACTTGTTTCGAGGGTGGGTATCCGTCTTCTTCTGGTTATAATGAAGATGCTTATGAGCCCGGTCCGGTTTATTGCAGTTCAGACTATGGATTAGAGGTGTTCAATGGTGGTTATGGTGGCTATGGAGGAGAGCTTAGTAGTGGGAGGGATATCTACGGGTATGCTCAGCTGTTTCAAGGTGGTGAACCTAGTGGTGGAAGTACTCATGATGGTGCTTCAGGATCGGAGGATATCATGCACCAAGTGACAAGCCGGGCTATAGCTTTTGGCCCTTTTCTTAATGTTGTTATTGGAGGACCCCCTTGTATATACTAGCTTGGAGGGCTAGCTAGTTAGTAACTTGTTTTTATTTTGAATTTTAGTTTAATTTTTCCCTCTTCCCATTAGATATAATCTCTTGTCTTATGTGCTTTGAGACATTTTTATGGTTTGTGGGATGTTTTAATTGTGGCACATTGAGGACAATGTTTCAATTGCATTTGCATGCTAGTTTAGTTCGCATTTTTAGAAAATTTCTGAAATTTTTTGAGAAAATGTTTCACTTGCCTTGTTTTGCCTATCTTGTCTTGTATATCCCAATTCTTGCTTGATAGCTAATGATTCCTTTATATTGATGGGCTAATTGCATTCATGGGGATGTCTTGACATAGTAGGTGATTGATGAATTTTGAACCGAATAGGCTTGCTCTTGACTTTTGGCAAGCCACAATATGGTTACGTAGAGCCTCCTTAGACCATTTTATTCATATATGGTTTCACTTAGGTGAGTTTAGGTCTCGTTATAGTTTGTGTCATATCAATTATGCACAAGTATGGTTTTTATTTCATCTTTTTGAGCATTACTTTCATAATATTCTATGCATTTGAAGCCATTCACATTGACTATGTTGCCCAAGCCCCTTCTTACACATGTTTACATTTACCTAGCTAAATTATATACTTGCCTACCTTGTTAAGCTAGTATCTATGTCATTGGTGTTAGGGTGCTCATTTGGGATGTTATCATTGTTTTATAAGGTCTTTGTGAACTTGGTATGCCGGACTTGATATTTTTCGGATTTTGGGTATGAAAGAAAGAAAAAGAAAGAAAAAGAAAAGAAAAGAAATGAAATGAAAAAGGATGAAAATAAAGAAAAAAAAAGCATAAATTGAAAAGGAAAAAAAAAAAGAAGCGGTTTGAAGTAAGATGTTCTTATGTTATCATCAAAAATTTTGGAGAATATTCTTATAATTTGTCATTAGAAGAGGTCTTATGTTGTTTTTGACCACTAAATTTTGGGTTTAATTTGGGATTGAGCATCATTTCATTTGGTTGTTGCTAACTTAACTTAGTTCCACAATCCATAATTAATTTGTTCCCTTTTTTACCCATTACATATTGCCTTCTTCTTACCCTTTGACTTCTTAACCATGCTTGCATTTGATTATTTTGGCATATGATTTGAATTGACTACTATATTAGATTGCGGGCACACTCTCATGAGTCGAGGATAGGTGAGTGATACTCACACAAAATAATCCTTTTACATATATTTGAGCATGAGTGAACCGTGAGAGTCCGAAAGTCATATGATTATGCAAGAGCTTAAAGGTTCATTTGATGTTTTTTACTTTCCACCTTCGTGTAAATCTCAACCATGTATATGCACTATCCTTTGCCCATGTTGTCTCGAGTTTTGAATCATTATGCTTGTTAGCTTGTTCAGGATTTTGTATTTGTTGGGTTTGCCCTAGTTTCTTATGCTTGCTTGAGGACAAGCAAGGGTTTAGCTTGGGGGAGTTTGATGTGTCTATTTTATATACGATTTATCCCCTTCATTTAGATCGGTTTTACTTGTTATTTGCACTATTATTATTGTTTTATTGAGATAATCACGTGTTCAAGATATATTTCTTGTGTTTAGTATATTTTGTAGGAAATGTAGCTTTCGGTAGCTATTTTACCGTCAAATGTGCAAGTATCGAGTTCATGAGGCTAAGTGGAAACTGAGATGGTTCATGCATGCAAATTATCTTTGATAATGATCACATGGTGGAAGTATTGCCCAAAATGCAAGGTATATGGCAAATGTAAACAAATGAGATGAGAGGCCAAGAATGAAGTCCAACTAATCATGTGAAGTTGCATGCTTAGGATTCTACAAACGGACGATTAAAGGACACTTTAAGGCGCAACTTTGGATTCCCCGAGCATTTAATCATGGATTAAAGGCCATTAACCATAATTCATGCGTCCTCGATCGGGGTGGCCTGTCCCCCATCGGGGTGACCTTTCCTTAGATTCCTTACACCTTTGGAATACTATATAAGGAGAGCTTAATCCTGAGTTCTAGGCATCCATTCTCATACACTATTCCATATTATTTTCCTCTATTCTCTTAGTTTTCTCTTAGTTTCATAAATTAGTTTACATTTACACTTTGTAATCACAAAACAATCGTTTGTTACATTTACAATTTCAATATAAGTTTTTTAGTTTTACATTGTTCTTCATTCTCCATTTGCAATATTATTTCGGCAATCCTTTCACTCTATTTTTACATTGTTATTTCCCTTTGTTAGTTTCTTTAGTTGTCACATTTTCAATTGTTGTTTAGTTATTATTTAGTTATTAGTTATTTACATTTCATATTAGTATTTCTCTTTTAGTTATTATACTGTTATCATTATGTTTATTCAAAGTATTTCATTCTTAGTTATTGTTACTTTCATCATGAGTGAGTAGTTTCCTTTTGTCTAGGGATTAGGGGAGCCATGCATTGGTTGTTATTTAATCATGATAGATTAGAATGTTACAATGTTGCTTATTTGTTTCTACACGTGTTTGCATTGTATTTGTTAATCTTAGATTATTGATCACAATCTTTGGTTAAATGTGTTAATATATTCTATAAGTCGAGAGGCACATATTTGTATTAGACTAAGCATGTTGTAGTAGACCGATCTAGCCATAGCGAGAGCTCGTTAGAACCCGTTCGAAGGTCGACAATAATATCGAGAGGTGGTTGTCAATAGACCTAAGCATTTATCATTATTATGCATTTCTAGTTTAGCATGAATCATATTACTTTACATGTGTGAACCGACACCCCTAGACTCCTTTAACTATAATTGTTTATTAATCATTTTATTCATCTTGTATTTTACCAAACTCAAAACAAAACAAAAAAGTAAACCGATATTGATAAGAATTTATCCATAGCATTTCATTAAAGCAACTTCTGTTTCACTGTGGTTCGACCCCTACCTTGCTACATTCATTTGTTAACCAAGTCTAGGGTAATTTTTCTTTGATAGGTGTTCGACCGCCTAGTCAATTACTTTTACCGATGACAAAAGTATATATGGTTTTGTCTAATTAATGAAGTATAAAAGTGAAGGTTTCAAAAAGTTCAAGGAGTTTTAGAATCAAGTAGAAAACCAATTGAATAAGAACATCAAAACATTACGATCAGATCGTGGTGGGGAATATTTAAGTAATGATTTCGCTGATCACCTTAAAGACTGTGGTATTGTATCTCAGTTAACTCCTCCTGGCACACCACAATTGAATGGTGTGGCTGAGAGGAGGAACCGAACTTTATTAGATAAGGTTTGATCAATGATGAGTCAAACTATATTACCGAACTCATTTTGGGGATTTGCTATTTTATCTGCTATACGCTCAATAAATCAAAGTCCCACTAAAGCAACCGAAAAAACTCCTTATGAGATATGGAAAGGGAAGGTCCCAAATTTTTCTTATATGAGAGTCTGGGGTTAGGACGCTTATGTCAAGAACAAGTCTGACGATAAGCTTACACCTCGCTCTGACAAATGTACCTTTGTAGGCTACCCTAAAAAAACAAGTGGATATTACTTTTACAACCATCACGAGAACAAAGTGTTTGTGGCTCGTGAGGCTGTCTTTCTAGAAAAAGAGTTTATTTCTAGAAGATAAAGTGGGAGAAAATTTGAATTTGATGAAGTTCAAGAGCCACAAACTTAGATGACAGCACAAGAAGACGTTCATTCTTCGTCTGGCTCGGTTATTGTTCCTTCTGAACCTAGGAGGTCATGAAGGGTTAGTCGCCAGCCTGATAGATATCTTGGCGTTATCGAGGAGGATGGTGATTATGAGGTGTTACTTTTAGAAAGTGACGAACTTAAAACCTCCTAAGCGGCTACTACTTGTTCCGACTCTAAGTTATGGCTTGAAGCCATGCATTCCGAAATGGATTCTATGTACGATAATCAGGTATGAGACCTGGTTGACTTACCTGGAGATGTTCGATCTGTTCAGTGTAAGTGGATCTTTAATATTAAAATCGGCATGAATGGACATAAATATGTCTACAAAGCTATATTGGTGGCAAAAGGCTTCACTCAGGTTCATGGTTTGCACTATGACAAGATATTTGCAACAGTTGCTATGCTTAGATATGTTCGGATTATGTTAGTGATTGCTTCATTTCATGATTATGAAATAGGGCAAATGAATATCAAGATCGCCTTCCTGAATCGGTTTCTGGAGGAGGAAGTGTAGATGACACAACCTGAAGGTTTTGTTGATCCTAAAAATCCTAACAAAATATGCAAACTTAAGAGGTCTATTTATGGTCTTAAGCAACCATCATGGAGTTGGAATCGTCGCTTTGATCATGTTATTAAAAAGAATGGCTTTTCTCAAAGTGTTGAGGAACCATGTTTATACATGAAGTTAAGTGGGAGTAAGGTTGTTTTCCTACTCTTGTATGTGGACAACATACTGCTCATTGGGAATGATGTAACTATGCTTACTTCTGTAAAGGAGTGGTTGGGAAATAACTTCCAAATGAATGATTTGGGAGAAGCTCAGCGCAACTTAGGTATCCTGATCTATAGAGATAGATCCAAAAGGATATAAGCTTTGAGCCAAGAAGCATATATTGAAAAGATTCTTGACTGGTTCACTATGAAAAACTCAAAAATAAGATTTCTTCCGATAGGTAGTGGGACAACTTTGAGTAAGTCACAGTGTCCTACTGAGCATGAGGATATTGAACGCATAAAATCGATTCCTTATGCTTCCGTTGTTGGATCGATCATGTATGATATGATCTGCACCCGTCCTGTCGCCTCGTATGCTTTGAGTTTGACGAGTCACTATTAAAATAATACAGGTGAGAGTCACTAGATACCTGTTAAGAATATTCGTAAGTACTTGAGAAGGACTAAGGATTCATTCTTAGTGTTTGGGGGAGAATCTGAGTTACGCGTAAATGGTTACACGGATGACAGTTTCAAAACTGATATGGATGAGTTGAAATCCCAGGCTGGTTTTGTCTTTTTGATTAATAGAAGAGCGGTTTGCTGGAGAAGTTGTAAGGAGTCTGTGACTGATGATTCTACTACGGAAGCTGAGTATATTACAGCATCTGAAGCTGCAAAGGAAGCTGTTTGGATTAGGCAGATTTTGGAGGGGACTAAATGTAATTCCGACGACCGATAATCCTATCACTATCTATTGTGATAACATTGGGGCAATTTTTCAAGCAAAAGAGCCCAAGTCTAATAATAAGTCTAGACATGTACTTAGAAAATTTCACATAATTAGAGATTTCATAGGAAGAAAGGAAATAACAATTTGTAAGGTTGGGACTAACCAAAATGTTGCTTATCCTTTAACCAAGCCATTGTTTCAAGCTAAACGTGATAGTCATGCAGATTCTATGGGATTGAGACGAATGTCAGAACTGTTGTAAATTGTGAGATATGTAATAATTTTGATATTGTATTAATTATTGCATATATAATAGCTACATTTGTCGTTATATTTAGTTTTATCTGAATTAAAATATTTTTTTTTATCCAAATAGATTGTTTGACAACGTTGAACTCTATTAGAGTGAACTGGACTAACATTGTATTTTGTCCGTAGTTACTTAATGAGGTGACATCTCGGAGTGATTATATTGTAAGTCGATTGATGGTGTGTTCAACCACCATAGGGTCATGGAGATGACTGGTCGATTACATAGGCAGAATATGGAGACGTTTTGTCGTACAATGACCATTTATAGAGTCCTTTATTTTGCCTGGTAGTGACGAGGATTTCTATTTATTCCTTTGAGTTAATTCTTTAGACTTGCGACTATTTTTCTGAGTTGGTATGGTTTTATGGTGGCTTTGGTTTTTGTCCTAGGTCACGCCATAAAAGGAGCCTACGGTCATTGACTGGGTCAGTGTGATCTGTATCGAAGAAAGAAAATAGGTCAACATGATTTTCCACCCTTGTCAGGATTTAATATCTTAAGGCTACTCGAGGAGATGTAACTGGAAATGCGTGGCCACGCTCAGATGAGATCTATGGTAGATTATCTAGTCAGACAGTTATTTTACAGATCGACGAAACAAACTCATGATATGATCGTGTGCAAGTACGACCTAAAAGACACCTAGCATTGAGTTGATCAACGTAAATCGGTAACACTCGGCTGACTAGAGGTTGACGTTAAAGTCGTAAGACGACGGTGATCAATTGATCCCTTTCGGTTACACCTAAAGGATGATGCCTAAATGGAATAACCAATTATTCGTATAAGATATAATATAAATAGTACCTTTTATGAATTGACATTTAATTAAGTCAAGTGAATTTATTTTGATGACGAGTTACGAACTCGGACCAAAGGAATTTATTATACAATTATATGATAATTTATTAATAAATAGAAGGGATGTAGTAACTAATAGTTAATTAAATAATATTTATAATATGTGTGTATTTTGTGAGGCGGAGGTAATTAGTTAATAATATTTACAAGAGGTTATAAAAACTAACTAATTAATAATTATAATACACATTTTATATTGATAAAATGGTAAAATGTCACTTAATTAATAGTTAAGTGTACATTATTTGTTAATTTATATTATTTAAGTGTTAAATAATTAAATTAATATTTAATTATATAAGATAATTAAATATAA
>VHZZ01012066.1:33599-49727 GCA_009801015.1 Silene noctiflora | reverse complement strand
CGATAAAGTAACTGTTGAGAGATTTCTTGTGGAAGTTTTAAGGTTTTTGAACAAAATGAACAGTGACGAAGGATTAAAAGCTTAACTCGCGTTATTAACAAAACTTAATTTAATCGGCCTGCACACGCAACTTACTCGATCGAGTAAGTAGGTTACTCGATCGAGTGGCCCTTACTCGATCGAGTGACACAGCTACTCGATCGAGTGTCCCCTACTCAATCGAGTGACCCAGCTAATCGATCGAGTACCACACTTCCAGAATCTGACATAAAAGGACACAGACTTACTCGACAGAGTAAGTCCTACTCGGTCGAGTTACCAAAGGCAGGGAAAACCGTAGTATTACAGTTGCGTTCTTCTTTTACCCATGCCTTTGAATTTGTTTTATTGGCACAATTCTGGTCACTACTTTGTTATAGATATGGGTAACTTGGGATTTGTATGTGCATTAACATTAGCCCTGAGTTGTTCGTTCATCATTTGTATTTTGTTTCTTTTGTATGTTGTGTGTGCTTTGTTTAGGGACAAGCAAAGAGTTGGTTTGAGGGAGTTTGATGAGTCATATTTGTATACACTTTTATGCCTCCCTTTAAGTTATTTTCAGATGATTTTCGTGCTAATCATGTCACTTTACATGCTATTTATATTAGAATGTCGATACTTCCGCTTTTCGGTGTTTAATGCAGGAATGCTGCATTTGTGGAGCAAAAGACTAGAATGGAGCACCGCGGAGATTGGCATGACGTGACACACGTAGCATGGCATGCATATCTAGGAAGGCGAAGGATGAGAAGTGATGAAGATTGCACGAGAAAGGCTGAGAAGACAAAGAACTCGATCGAGTTTGATATTACTCGATCGAGTATCGACATATGCTGAAACTCGATCGAGTTTACACTAATCTGAAGAGTTTCCGTTAATTCCTAAAATATGTTTTATTTGTATTATAAATACCAAACTTGGGTATTATTATTAGGTTACGCTTTTAATTATCTGAGAACTCCGAAAACTCTAGTATTAGCTACTTTATTATTCTAGATCTACTTACTTTGTTCTTCATCATTACGGTACGATTGTTAATCTTTCCCTAATTATTAATCATTCAATTGTTATTCATTTTAGTTAATTTTAATTATGCCTTTCATTCATCTATTTGCTGTTAATTGTTCTATTATGAGTAGCTAATTTCTTATCTAGGGTGAAAGGGGATCCGGGTTAATTAGAAGGGGATTAATTGTTTTAATTGTTATAGTCATCGTATGAATTATCATTTGATTATTTTTATTCTTCTAGTTAATTGATTTAGGCCTGAATCGTTAATTACTGTAGCAAATTAATACTTTCACCGATCGGGTTAGAATTAATATAGGCTGCGATAATCAGATAGGATAGGTTTAATTATARCGATTACATGTTAAAMTGAATCTAAAGGGMATAATTGAATCAATCGATCTTGTGATCTTAGGTAATTTGATTGACTTTATAATTAACTTGATTTGTATCCCCGAATAATTGACCCGGTGAACCTGAGCCTTAGACCTTTTAATCATATTTATTCTCAACTCTATTTTATATTGCAGTTAGTTTATAGATATCAAACCAACCTAATTCTTCAAGAAACTGTTACTTCAAGACAACTTAAATATTAGTAAACTGAATAATTATCGCCTCCTTGTGGATTCGATACCTGTCTTACCGCTAGCTATCTTGTTAGTATAAGTTAGGTTTACTCTGATTTAGGGGACACAACTTTACCCTTATCATATGTTTGGTTATGGGGACGTAACCTGGTTCTTGTAAGGGGGGTAGGAGATGATCGCATGCGTTTTTGGGACAGTTTTGAGTTAGTTTTATTTATGTTCAGGTGTTGGTTGATCACGGTTTCGCCATGATTTGGTTACGGTTTGAGTATGTTTCGGTTTTGGTCAGCATTAGTGTTGCTTTTACAGGTATGTGTTTGAACTTCGGGGACGAAGTTCGTTTTTAAGGAGGGAAGACTGTAATACATCAGAATTGTGGCCTTAGGCTACTTGGTCGAGTAGGGGGTACTCGACCGAGTAGCTGTTATGAGTAGTCTGTCAGTGTTCTGTTCGTTGTGAACTTGGGCGAGTGCGTTAGTACTCGGTCGAGTGTGGCTTACTCAATCGAGTGTCCTGCACTCGGTCGAATGTGTTGTACTCGACCGAGTGTCCGGTTCGGTAAGAGTTTTTCCACCGTTTTATATAAATAGAACGGGAAGCAGGTGATAATCGCATTTTAACTTTAAAACATTTCATTAACAGCTTAATACCCTTTTTCAAAAAACTAAACAACGTAAATTGCTTCTCGTCTATTCCTATCGATCCAAGGCGTGAAGTTCATCATTTTTGGGGATTTTCACATCATTGCTTTTGTAATCATCTGGGTAAGTTGCTTGGTGTAGTCTTTTATGGTGATGTAGTTTGGTGAAACCCTAGTTTAGGTATTTTGGGGGTTTTGGGATTAGATTACATTGTTCATTGTATTGATTGATTGTTTTTATTCTAGGGGGAGATTTTGGTAGAAGAAGCTTTATAGACCTTGTGCTGTGATTGATTGGATTGCTTATCATATAGGCTTTCCCTACTTAGTTGATTGTAGAACAATATGTTGTATAATATGACGATCTTTGTTATTACCTTATGATTGAGTTATGTTGATGTTATGGTATTGATATGGATATTGATATTGGTGTTGGTTTGTGAGCCATTGCGAGAGATGGTCTCACCCCCATTGTTCGCCTCTTTTGTTTCTCGACGCAAGGGGGATGTCCACATTAATGTACTTGGGTTCGCTCATTGCGATGTGCGGGGATTTTGGTGGTAAGGATGCGGTCCCCACTGGCGGTGTGGATTACTTGTTGCGATGGGTAATCTGGCAGGGATACACACCTTGGTGTGTAAGGTGTGTAGTCGGTTACTGGTTACTATGGAGTATGGAGATATTGGTTACAGTTATTGTGGATGTTATGCCTTGTTGTTGTTATTTCACATTGTTGTATAGTTGACTAACCCCGTTTATGTTTTTAAAAATGTGATGATCCATTCGGGGATGGTGATCATTTGTTTTATTAGGTGATGATGGATATCGATGTTGATGTTGCTGCGGGGTTTGGCAGGGTCGAGTCATCACCAGTCTTTTTGTAGTCTAGCTTCCACATGTCGTTGTCTTGTACTTCTATCACTTTTGGGATTTTGTTTTGTATTTGTATTTTGGAGATTTGCAACCTTTTTAATAAGTTATTCTTTAAATTATGTTTCATTATGGTTTCTATGATGTTCACTACCTCGGGTAACTGAGATGGTAATACTCTTATACCTTAAGGTAGTCCTTGATAAGGTACCTTGGAGTATGAGGGTGTTACAGTAGTAGTTTGAGACTTGTTATGTAATCCACTAAACATGTGGTTTTAGGTGGCTTGATTGTGGAAGGAAGTGGTCTTTTAAGGTTGGCTTCAAGTGGTAGAAATTTGTCAAACGTTGGAGATTCACTGGAGGCAAATAGTTGAGCTGGGGCCGGGGTCCACCGCAGGCTACGGTGTACACCGCAAGCTGCAATGTGTGCCACAGGCTGCGATTTTTCTCCGATCCCTGTTCTTGATTCTTCTCTTTTGCCCTTCCCGTGTGCTCTTCTAGTGGTGCATCTTCCTTCAATTATTTAACACATTCCTGCACATCATTCAACAACAACATACGCAAACCCTCTTGCTCTAAATCGTTACTAAGGGCCACTTCAAGTGGATCCCTTTGACACAATTTGTACACTTGGTTGACAATTTGATCAACTATGTTCAAGAAATATCATGAGTGGGAGTCGTCGAGGTGTTTCATTGCATCATAAATGTTATGAGTTTCTTCCCCTCAAACTCCATTGTAAGGTTACCGTTTGAGACATCTATTTTTTTTCTAGAGGTTTTCATAAACGCCCCCTTACAAAATGGGGCTTGCCCTAGAGTTCGCTTCTATGTCGAGGACATAGAAGTCGGCCGGGAAGGTGAGGTGATCAACTTCAACCAGCACATCCTCCACCAATACCATAGGGTAGATATTAGAGCGATCCGCAAGTTGGATCACTACATCCGTTTTGGCCAATGGAGGTAGTCCTAGAGTCTCATAAAGAGCATATGGCATGACATTTTTGGAAACACCTAGGTATAGCATAGCATGAGTGAAATGTTTGTTTCCAAAATATTATGGGATGGTGAACATGCCCGGATCTCCGCATTTTTTTGGTAGTGACTTTTTGAAAATTGTCGAGATATGTTCACTTACGGTAACTCTTTGGGTATAATTTTTAGTATTCCTCTTGGGCGTGCAAAGTTCCTTGAGAAACTATGCATATCTAGGGACGTTTTTTATAAGGGTAAGTAAAAGGATGTTGACCTCATACTTCTTAAATGTTTCATAGAGGTCGTTGTCTCTATCAAACTTTTTGGACCTTGTAAGGGCACTAGTAAAGGGTACCTTCAGGATATATTCTCTAAGAATCTCCTCAATTAGTCTTTTGGAGGGCTCCCTTACTTTTTCACTTTCTTTTGTTGGTGAGGGTTCAACCCCCTTCTCACTAGTCTTACTTGATGATGCCTCACTAGTCTTCACCACAAGCCCCTTCTTACTAGTCTTAGAGGGCTCCCTTGTGTCTTTTGCACTTTCTTTTGTTAAGTCTTCAACATGTTCCATCTTTATTCGCCTTTCCTTGGCCTTCCTCTTATTCTTGGGTGGAGTATCCAAGACTCTTCATTTCCTCAAGGTCATGGCACTTGCATTCTCCCTTGGGGGAGTTATTGTTGTTGAAGGAGTTGAGTTGGTGTTCCTTGTTTTGTCCTTGGCAATTTCTTGAGATATTTAGCCAAGTTGATCTCAAGGTTTATGAAACTAGCCTCGTTTAAGGTCTTGTCATTTGCCATCCTTTTTTCCGAATCGGCTTGTCCCTTAAAAATGAGCTTAAGCATCTCTTTGGTGGACAACTCATCCTCATTTTGGGAGGATAAAGCTCCTCGTTGTTGGGATTTTTTGTTTTGGTTGCCAGATTGGAAGAACCTCCCTTGGCCTTGATTTTGAGAGTTGAAGTGTCTTGGAAAGTTGAAATTTTGGCCTTGTTAGAAGTTTTGGTTATGATTTTGTTGATTGGTGTTTTAGCCTCTTAGATGGTTGAATTGCCCATTTTGAAAACTCTTGTATTTGTCACCACCCCAAGTAAGAATATGATTGTCTATAGACCCAATGTTGTATGAATTCCCACTTGGATCATAGTTGTAATAACCACCTCCGGATGGGTTTCTAGAGTTGTAGTTACCATGTCCCATTGCACTCACATTCTCAACTCTAATTCCTTCCTCTTGCATAATTAGACAAGTCTTTATGGGGTGAGATCCTTGATAAAAACCACACTCAATTTGAGGTCCTTGGCATCCTCCATTATTTTGATTATTATTCATCAAGATAGCTACCAATGAGGTGAGTTTGCTTACATCATTCTCAAGTTTTTTGTTGGGTGAAGATGACGCCCCAATTGAAGAGACATTCCTCAACCCACGGTCTTGTTTCCTACCATATTTTTTTGTGCTAGCGGCTAGCCTCTCAATGATCTCATTGGTATCCACCACAGAATAATTATCCACTCGTCCACCGGTGGTGGCATTTACTAATGTTTGGTCTTGTTGAGTCAAACCTTGGCAAAAGTTTAATAGCAAATCATCCCCACTCAATCCATGATAAGGGCATTGGGCTACCAATCTCTTGAACCTCTCCCAATATTCATAGAGGGTCTCATCACCATCTTGTTTGATGGTAGTGATGGCTTTTTTCGCATGGTTGTGTCTTGAATCCGGATAATACTTCTCAAGAAAAGCCGACTTCATAGCCTTCCAAGTTGCAATGGAGTTTGGTGGAAGGTAAACAATCAATCTTTGGCCGAATCTTGTAGAGAAAATGGGAAAGTCGTAAGTTTAGAATGGTCCTCCGTGACCCCATTCGGTATGGCTCCCTTGCACATCATATGAAATTCGGATAAATGACGGTTTGGGTCATTCCCCGCATGCCCATGAAATTTAGGAAGATTATTAATGAAAAATCCCTTAAACTCAAAGTTTGCATTTACCCCCATGGGTGGATAAGCAATGCAAAGAGGTTGCTCATCATAATTCCTTGCTCTCAACTCTCGAATTGTTCTTGTATCGTTTTGCCATTGTTGGTGGAAAACGAACTTCTAAAGGTGAAATGTCAATGGGCTCCGATTCCGGTCTCTTTTCACTACTCTCCCTTCTTTGACCTCTTTGGTAGAATGGATTACTGAACAACAAATCAAAAGTGCTCCTAGTGCTTGGATCAAGGTTTTGATTAAGAGGATCCCCTTGAGAACTAGGTATAAACAACTTCACACTAAACAAGAAGAATTAGAATTACCACTTATTTGTGAGAAGCAAAAGTAAGCATAGAAAAACTAATTATGAAAACACACAAAATCAAGTCTTAGCTTTGTTGCCTTCCTCGGCGCCAAAATTTGATAGCAATAAACTAGGTGTCATTAAATATACTAGTTACCCTATCAAATTAACAATTTATAATCCAAACTAGACTCTAGACCACTCTAATTTATAAAGTAATATAGTGCAAGTAAGGGTCGAACCGAAATGGAAGGACGTTTAGCCAAAAATCGATTTTTAAACTAATCACAACTACTAATTAGATATTAATGGCAATTTAAGACTTAACAAATAGAACTAGACATAAACTATGAGTATTCACAATGAACAAACAAAGGTTGACATAGAAAGGGGATTTTCATGTAAGAAATTTATAACAAATAACTAAATATTGAGACTTTAATAAGAAGCAATTTCACAAACAACTAGAGTGCAAGAATACGATATGAGAAAGAGACTTGGTGTAATCTCTTCTTAGAAACCAACAAATAGTAATGCTTGACTCTTTTTACTCTCTTAAAGTTATCCACCCACAACCACAATATCAAGATAGTATTACACACAAATTAAACCATCTATATGCACCCTTCAAGATTAATCAACAACTCATTAAACCATAAGAGGTAACTAACATGAGCATTAAGATTTTTACTAAGATATTTAAGTTATGATCACTTCTTACTAGATTAAACCATACTAGTAAGAAAAGACACACACTTTCCTACCTATTATGTGAATCCTTTAAACCAATTCAACACACAACAAGCTTGCTTCAAACAATCCTAGATAGATTAAACCACTTCTCGAGGATTTGCAATAGTTGGACAAATAGTAAGCATGGATGGCTAACCCAAACATAAATTCATTCAACATATGAAAATTAAGTACAAGGAAAGAGTATTAGATAACTTAAAAGTGATTATAGAGTCTTACAATAGTAAAGTTGGAAGCTTTGAATGAAATTAGACCAAGAAAAGGAAGTTTAGCCTTCCATAATCATGTTACGGCCCACAAAATGAGGAAAAATTAACATAAATTAAAGGAGGATTAAGTTCTAGTTATTACAAGATTAGTCTCCAAAGTAGTCTCCATTTGTTCTCAAAAGTAGCGTTGAGGTTGCACAAAACACGGGCTTAAACATTTCGACATCAGGTGGGAACCACAGGCTGCGGTAAAGGCCTGATTCTTGATCTTCAAAACTTGTCTTCACTTCACCTTTCCTCCATCTTGACTCCGTGGCTTGGATCTTACCCCGTCCCTTCTGACTTGGGTTGAGCCTTGAACGATTAACCTGGCTTCAATGTTGTTGATCGGACGGCATCGACTTCCGTTGACTTTGGTTTGACTTCAAGTCTTATACAATGCTAGTGCCAACCAACTATGATAACCACTATCAAAAGGGTTACAAAATAGAGGTTCAAGTTACTAGAATTGCGATTTCGGTTATAACCCGGAGCATTCTTAATCTTAATACAAAACCACTAACTTAGCTACATTATTTGGTTAACAACACTTAATTGACTCGACTCTATTTGACATTATCACACTCGGTCAAGTGTACCAGTCACTTGGTCGAGTGACACCTAAACAGAACATAGGTTAAAACCCAGAAGACACTCTATCACTCTACTCGGTCGAGTGAGTGTCACTCGGTCAAGTACTTTGTTGTACTCGGCCGAGTGCACAACTAGAAAATCGGGGGTATTACATTTGTATAGAAAATTTTTCAAATAGACTTGAGGGTAAACTATTGATAGAGAATGAGTACACGTAGCATATTGGAGTAAAGTTGATGTCCCACATAGGCCACCGTCTTGAGGTCCACAAATATGTATCGCAGGCTCGGGTCCTGTCCAACCTTAGAAAGATCCCTCATATTTTCTTTGCCAGTAGAAGTCCGGTCTGAACCCGGAAAAGACCAAAACTTATGGTGGAAGGTTGTCCAGTCCCCGAGTTCAACCGGTCCGGTCCGAGCAGTGAACACCTGCATAGACACTTAACAACTTTGCTCTGTCTATAAAAATACATAAATTTGTATTATAAATTTTGACAAAAAGTAAACTCGGTATTCCACGCCGTGACTTTCCGCTTTACAAATACACAACACAATTTTCGAAGGGAACAAATCGCCAAAAGCAATACTTTTTCTGTGTAAAGGAAGTCACAGGGACATATTTGATAGTGACGGAATTTGAAACCATATTATAGTAGTAGCTCCTATAACTTTACCAACTGAATTAGGTGGTGTTTTTTTGTTCGAGTATAAAACCGATCTTAGTACTTTAACCATCGGCTTAAACTTTTGATTAAGAATGTAGCCATCACTTGAAATTTTTAATTAGAGAATTTCTGACACTTTCTACAAAGAGAGAAATTATTGGTCATGTTAAAAAGACAACCGATTTAAAGAAATTATTGGTCATGTTAAAAAGACAACCGATTTAATTTAACAAAGAGGATAATGTATAATAAGGAGAAGAAGAAGACCCCAACTCCACAATCAAGTAACTAACCAACAAACAACGAATAAAAAAGGTTGTTAAAAAATGAAGATGGCGAGTACAATAAGATCATCCAATAAATGCATCTTCCACCAGCCAATCAACAACGAGCTCATCTACAATGGCGGAGAAGCAAGAAAACCAAAGAAACCAGCAATATTCATATCAACAAACCCATCAAACATAAACATAAACTCACTTTCCCACCTCTACCTCTCTTGCAACCACTCTCCACACCGCTTAGTTGCCGCGGCCGACCTTGATGCCGGTAAGCTCGCCGTTGCTGTTAACCACAGCGCTGTCGTAGTGTCAGTGTTTGCCAAGGTTTGCAGTGGCGATGAGAAGAGTGATGGTGGGTTGTGGGGCGTAAGGATGGCGCCGCTCGTGAGTGTGTCGCCTAAAAATGGGGAGTTGATTGGGTTTGGGAGGGCTGTTTCGGATCTTGGCTTGACTGCTTCTATCTTTGATGTCATGGTCAGTTTCCCTTTTTTTCCTAGTTTCGTCTATCAACAACTCTGGACAGGTTTATGGATGGACCCTCCTGTAGTCTCCTTTACATCCGTTAGCCTCGCGCCTCCTTGCCCATCATAACAAAAATAACAGAAACCAGCATGTTCCAAATTTGACCGATTATTCCATTCAAGTTTTTAGATTTTATAGCAGATTAGAAATATTGCATCCTGTAATTACAATTCTAACTTTTTACCAGGCTATTCAGAGTACACTTATTTAAGTATGTAATGAGGGCATTGTTTTCAGTGAATTTCAGGTCATTCCTACTTTACGGCGACTTGGTATTGGTAGGATGATTGTTCATCGAATTATTAGGTATGGTTACAGTTTTCTTAATCCTAGACTCCTAATAACTTAGAAAGTCAAATGTAATCATACAAAACCCATCGTTAGACCAGACTCTCACTGAGATATTACTGTCAATTTTTTTCAGAATGCTTACTAACAGGGGCGTTTACGACATATCAGCTCTTTGCTCCGATGAGGAACGGTACCCTTCTAAGCTAAATCATCCTATATAAGATGAGAATAAAAAAACATCTCGTGATATTAAATTTGTGTATCCCAGGCTGTTCTTTGAAGCATGTGGTTTCGGAGACGATCTCTTAGGATCGACAACGATGACATACACAAAAACTGCCTCCAGCGATTGCAGTATGGATCACATAATTAAACGAGCTGATCAGAAGCTGTTGTTAGCACCTCCTTCGAATCTTCCCTTCGAATCTTAGAAACAGATGACAACATCAGTTTGTTGTGTATATGCATGTGCAGTAACCTTCTAGACAACGATGCCTTTCATAGAAAACTATGCTGCACATCTTACTGATCATTTGGTAATCGGGTGTTTGGTGGGATTTCTTCTTCCACCTGCAGCTCAACCAACATACCTCTGGATTGTGTCAATAAGATTCTTTATTTTTGTTTGTTTTTATTTCTTTTACTGGTGTAAATATTCAGATTACCGGGGTACTTAATAATTCTCTTCTTGTTTTGAGCAAGCTGATTGTTTGCCTTTGTAGGAGTTTTTAGGGATAAACAAGAGGACTATAGACACACTACAATAAGGCCAAGAATCAAAATAATGACACAAAATTTACGAGGTTCACCAATTTAGCTACACCCTCACTATGAATTTATTGATCACTCACAAAGATATTACAATGAGGATGCAAACTACGTTGATTTTGTGACAAGCTATAACTCCACAGGCTAATAAGCATGCATAACATCTCGTATTAAGTTAGTGATCAATGAAAGCAAATTCCATTAAGTTAGAAATTCATCCACATGTGTCCTACGAAATACTCCCTTTGTGTGTCAATTGTTTACCTTTTATTCTTTGTGAGAAGTATTTTAATCAATAGGTAAACAAATGATTGGGACGAATATATACTACTCTATAATGGAGGGAATAAATTCTAACCGACTTGATTAAAATAAATAAAAGAAAACATCAATTCTCACTATATATGAGCATGTGAAGCTACACAAGAGCAACAGATCCTTCGTCCTAACCGACTTTTTTTGGCATGCTGCCATGGCACATCCATCTTCTACTATTGCTGACGTTACAACTTATGTGACGTAATGACGTTTGTGCCACATGGTCACAAAGGCACAAACTAATGACCAGTGCACAGCTTGTATGAACATGCCACTATCAAGATAAGAAGAGATGATGGACCTTGGTTTGGTTGTGATCATTAGTGACGACTTCAGTCTTCATGTCCCAAGTAGTACCTTTGATGGGAATGCAAGATTATAGTATCACCATATCCTTTCGGCAAAGACATTCGTCCTGTATTGCAAATAATGTGAATAGCACCATAAAAGATTGTGAAACAGGAATATTGTCTACGTAAACAATGACGCAGTCACAGACTCAAAGTGCTTCAAAATTCAAGAGACCCATTTCTAGCAGGTTAAGTTGGTATGTACTTGGCTTTACGCCTTTACCGCTGTTTGAAACCATAGACGCATTGTTTTAAGATAATATGTAATGAAAATTGCGTTAAGAACCACGTCCAAGTTATTGCTGCCTTACATATGGAAATCGAAAACTATAACAACAAATTCTTGAGTTTATCATACAAAATAGCTGTGGAAAAAAAAAAAAAAAAAAGCAAAGAAAATACAAGACATCACGCTTTTTAGTCACCACATGTCCACATCAAACCATAATTCTGATTCTGGAGCTTCTCATGAGACGATCTCATAAAGTAACCTCAAGCCTACAACGCAACTGTTAAAGGGAGTACTGCATCAATATAAAGTTTATTACTTGCTGCTGAGAACAGTACTGCATCAATATAAAGTCAAGAATAATGTTTCTAATATACAGCTTTAGTCACCTTTCAGCTATGTACAACATACTGATACACTGAAATATTTTTCACGTTTTTTTTTTGGTTCAAATGAGCGCATTATATCGCGGGTAAGGATCGGATCCCCAACCTCACGGTTGGAGTAAGAGAGCTCTTATCACTTGAACTAACTCTTGTTCATAAATATTTTTCAAGTTTGTAAGCATAATTCCTCTTCTGAAAAAATTTTCTGCAGGAATTTTGCAACAATGGATATGAGCTCATCTGGTTTTTCTTCCTGAGGCAAGTGGCCACAATTCTTAACAATCTCCAGCTCGGATCCGGATATTGATCGGGAAAGCCTAACAGAATTCCATGCAGGCACAAGGCGGTCATTGTCACCCGTAATTAGCAGCACTGGAAACAGATTACAAAGCAGAAATATTGGTTATCATCATACTCTTTTATCCATGAACAAAAATTGCTATAGTAAATGGTAATTAATAGGGAGTGGCTTTTTAACCATTACATAAGAATTTAGGTCATCTTCTTTTGGACTTAATTTCAGTTCACTTCACTTCGGTTCCGTTTAGTTCAGGTCTTCTTAGTTCATTTTTGTTCTTCACTTCACTTTAGATCAAATTTGGTCAGGTCAGGTCTTATAAGTTGAAGTCACGTCAGATCCTATAAGGTCAGATCAGGTCAGGTCAGATCCTATAAGTTCGGTTCATGTCAGAACAGAAAGCTGGAGTCCAAAAGAACAGGGTCACTCTTCAAATAATTTGACAATAACTTTGATTTAAATATGATTAGTGTTGACGACGCTAAAAGCGTTTTGTATAATGAATACTGAGTATTCTATGAGACAGTTTCACATGTGAGACCAACCCATATAGTCATATATTCCGCATTTAATTACGGTTAATGGGCTAGTCTCAATGACTTTTGTATAAGTTTTTGTGATATATGACACAGCTATGTGCAGTACGGGCATGCCTTATGACGAACATTTAAAAAAAAAAAAAAAAAAAAATTAACACACATTTTCAAATTTCTGCTGTTGGTATACTCTCTTTTCTGTTAGCTATTGATCGCTTTCAATCCAAAAATAGAGCTACAGATGTGGTATCCAATATAAATTTGCACTTCTACTTGATAAAATGTGAACTATATTTCAAATATGAATTTATATTGGATAAAATGTGAACTATAAGCTTCTATCTACAAATATAGGTTCACATTTCATCAAGTAGAAATGCAAATTTATATTGGATACCACATCTATCTACAAACAATTGTTTTCTTTAAATTGAACATCACACTTTTTAGCCCACTAATCTAGACAATATGATGGCAATGGATCGGGTTGGATTGGATTCTGCGGGATCCAAAACCAATTCAATTACTTACTGGATGATCCACATTAAAAGCTCCACTATCCAAAATCGATCTAAAATACTTGTGCATAATCCAAATCCAACCCCAATCCATATTGTAATTTAAAACCGATCCAAAACACAATTTAACATAATGAAAATTTATTTTTATACGACAATGATTGAAACTTCTAGTCTAACTGTTGAATTATGACAATTAATGAAATAAGGTTACAAAGTAATTTCAATAAGAAACTTCCTACATTACTACGTGGAGGTTTTGCAAGTGTCATGGTAAATGTCCCTAGAGTTACAAGTTATAGGTTTAATATAGAGGGAGTTTTAGTCTTCTTCCTTAAAGTCTTATGGAAGTTATAAGTCTTTCTTCTAGTATAAATAGCTAATGTATTAGCTTGTTTTGATATAGAAAATACAACACAAATATTCTATCAATATCCTTCGCTCTTTGTTTGATTATATTACCCCTAAAAACCATTAGGTGGCATCAGAGCATTGTCGATCTTTCGGGGCCAAAAATCAAAACACCCACAGTAAAAAAAAAAAAAATACATAAATCCACAAGCATGGCTTCATTTCCGCACTAATTTTCGTAGGTGAAAATTATGATTTTTGGTGTATCAAGATAAAGGCTTTGTTAACTGCTTTACATATATGGGAAATTATCGAACAAGGGTTTAAACTACTACCTGAATCAACAGTTGCACAAAAGATATTAGCTGATGAACAAAAGGTAGTAAAAGAGAAGACGACGAAGAATGCAAGAGCAATTGCATACTTACATTCTGCAATTGGAGAGGCGATTTTTCCAAGGATCGTCAATGCAACTTCGGCAAAACAAATATGGGACATTCTTAAGGTGGAGTTTCAAGGCTCACAAAAAGTAAGAGCTATTAAACTCCAAAACTTGAGAAGAAATTTTGAAAACTTGAAAATGAAACCATCTGAATCAATGAAGGTCTATATGTCTCGAATCGTTGATATAGTAAACCAAGTGAAAATTTTATGGCGACGATATTTCCGACGAGAGGATAGTGCCTCGACAACAAATTCAATTTTATTGTTACAGCTATAAAAGAGTCAAAAGATGTTGATACATTGTCTCCACAAGAATATTTGGGTCTTTAAAAGCCCATGAGTCAAAGGTTTCCGGTAGAAACGAAGGTTCATCGGAATGAGCTTTTCAAGCAAAACATAAATAAAAGTCCCAAAATTTCCAAAATAACAAAAAAAAGCAAATGTCCAAAGACAAGTCGAGTATTAATGGTTCCATTTGAAGATCATTGAAGATCATCTATTTGTTGCCGGTAAAGCCTCAACAAAAAGCAATAAAGATATATGGCTAGTCGATAGTGGTCACACAAATCACATGACAAACAATGAAAGTATATTCACTCATATTGATACTTCATTGAAAACTCCGGTAAAGATGGGCGATGGTTCCATTATAGAGGCAAAAGGCAAAGGAACTATAGCCGTTCAAACAAAGAAAGGAAAGCGCTACATTAACAATGTCTTGTTAGTTCCTAATCTTGCCACAAATTTGCTAAGCGTCCCGCAGATGATGCAAAATGGTTACCATGTCAACTTTGAAGGAAATACATGTAACATTTATGATCATCGGAGATTGCTCGAATTGAAATGAAGAACAAAAGTTTCCCTTTTTTATGGACGTACCCTAAAGAAAGTGTTGCCCGAGTAGAGGATAATGACTCTTGGTTGTGGCATAAAAGACTTGGCCACTATAACTTTTATGCTTTACAAACTCTCCACAAAAAGGACATGCTAAGATATTTGCCTTTGGCGAATCTTGAAAAAGAAGTTTGTGAAGGTTGTCAATTGGGGCACATGAATAGAGATTCTTTTCTGCAAGATCAAGCATGGAGAGCTAAAGAGAAGCTCGAGTTAGTGCATACAGATGTTTGTGGCCCCATGCGAACACTAACTGATGAGAAAAATAGGTATTTCATTCTTTTTATTGATAATCTTACAAGAATGACATGGGTCTACTTTCTTCGAGAACGCTAAGAAGTTCCCACCGTTTTCAAAAAATTCAAGGCTATGGCTGAAACCAAAGTGGCTCTGGCATGAAACGAATCAGATCCGATAGAGGCACAAAATATACATCAAACGAGTTTGATAAATTTTGTGAAGTACACCACAACAAAATGGTGTGTGTGTCTGAAAGGAAGAATAGAACTGTTATAGAGATGGCGCGATGCATGCTATTTGAGAAGAAAATGGCTAAAAGATTTTGGGCTGAGCCTGTAGACTGTATATCTTCTTAATAGGTGTCCAACTAAGGCGGTGACAGATAAAACACCATTTGAAGCATGGACAGAACACAAGCCTACACTGAAGCATCTTAGAGTATTTAGCTCTTTGTGTTACATACATGTTCCTGCACTAAATAGGCACAAGTTGCAAGAGAAGGCTGAACAAGGCATCTTTATGGGTTATAGCTCCCAATCTAAAGGTTATCGACTTCTAAACTTGAAGACTCAAAAGTTGGTGATTAGTAGAGACATAGAAGTTGATGAAAATTCCTACTAGAATTGGGAAGAAGAGAAAGTGGTGAAACAACCACCAACACCTTCAATTTTATGCAGGAAGATGAAAATTCACAAGGCCAAAATCAAAATGAGGATGTTTTTCAATCCAGATTCTCAAGATTCTCAAAATGTTACTAGACCAAGAGGTAAAAGACTTGTAGCGGATTTGTACGACAATAATGTTGCAATCCAAGAGAATCCATTTGAATCATGTTATGTTGCGGTTTACGAACCTAACAAGTATCATGAAGCCTCTAAACATCAAGAATGGAGAGATGCAATGGAGGAGGAGCTTAAGATGATTGAAAAGAATCATACTTGGTGCAACACCCGCAATTTTCATTTACGGTCTTAAAAGTAATTTAATAATTTAATTAAAACAAATTATATTTAAATTTTATTTTTGGACAAAAATATATT
>VHZZ01012066.1:15015-25694 GCA_009801015.1 Silene noctiflora | reverse complement strand
GTATTTTGAACCCGCGCTTTGTTTCAAACTCTTTCTATGCCTAAAAGTTTTTAAAAATCTCGTATTTTCCGCTGCGATTCCAATTGTTTACGTTATGTTTATAGCAGGAGTTCACACTTGGGATCTCATAGGAAGACCAAAACATAAGGATGTTGTTGGAGTCAAGTGGGTCTTTAGAACCAAATTCAATTCAAATGATTCAGTTCAGAAATACAAAAGGCTTGTTGTGAAAGGTTATTCTCAACAGTATGGTACGTTGTGAAAGGTTATTCTCAACACTATGGTACTAATTACACGGAGACGTTTGCCCCTGTAAGACATGACACAATAAGAACCTTAATTGCTTTGGCTACTCAACATAAGTGGAGCATCTATCAAATGGATGTAAAGTCAACATTTTTGAATGGTTATCTCCAAGAAGAGATATATGTTGACCAACAAGAAGGATATTTCATAAAAGGGAAGGAAAATCAAGTTTAAAGGCTCAAGAAAGCCCTTTATGGATTGAAGCAAGCTCCACGAGCCTGGAACAGCCGAATTGATGAGTATTTACTAAAGTTTGGCTTTAAAAGAAGTCCAAGTGAGCCAACCTTATATGTGAAGAAAACAAAATCAGATTTGATGATCCTTTCTCTATATGTTGACGACTTGATCAGGCTATGATTGTTGAATTCAAGAGGAACATGAAAAAGGAATTTGAAATGACTGATCTAGGCTTGATGAGTTTTTTACTCGGTTTGGAAGTGAAGCAAGCATCGGAAGATATCTTTATTTCACAAAAGAAATATGCAGAAGCCATTCTTAAAAGATTTAAGATGGATAATTGCAAGGCCATGACAACTCCACTTGGAGTAAATGAGAAGCTTTCTAAAGATGATGGGGCTGAAAAGGCTGACCCTACCACTTATAGAGGTATAGTTGGATGTTTGCTTTATCTNGACCCTACCACTTATAGAGGTATAGTTGGATGTTTGCTTTATCTAACAGCTTCAAGACCTGATCTAATATTCTCGGCAAGTCTTTTATCAAGGTTCATGCAAAGCCCGAGCCAACTTCACTACACTGCTGCGAAGAGAGTTTTAAGGTACATTCGAGGTAGTACATATTTGGGTCTTTGGTACAAACCAACTCAAAACTCCGAACTTGTTGGGTATACTGATAGTGATTGGGGTGGTTTCGTTGATGACATGAGAAGTACATCCGGATATACATATACTCTAGGAAGTGGAATATTTTCATGGGAATCACAAAAGCAAGATAATGTTGCTCTGAAGCACATCGCAGCTTGTGCAGCTGTAAATCAAGCGATCTAGCGATCTGGTTGCGGAAAGTTCTCAAAGATATGAAAAAGGAGCAATTTACTCCAACCAAATTACTTTGTGACAACCAGTCAGCTATTGTCATTGGAAAGAATCCAGTGTGCCACAAGAGGACCAAGCAGTTCAAGATTAAGTATCATTTTGTGAGAGACACACAAAGAGAAGGTGAAATAAACTTAGAGTATTGTCCTACACAAGAACAACTTGCTGATATATTCACGAAGGCATTACCTAAGCAAAAGTTTGAAGAAGATATATTCACGAAGGCATTACCTAAGCAAAAGTTCGAAGAATTGAGGAATCGCCTAGGTATGTCAGAATTAATTGTCAAGGAGAAGTGTTGAATTATGACAATTAATGGAATAAGATTACAAAGTAATTTTAATAAGAAACTTCCTACATTACTACTTGGAGGTTTTCTAAGTGTCATGGTAAATGTCACTAGAGTTACAAGTTATAGGTTTAATGTAGAGGGAGTTTTAGTCTTCTTCCTTAAAGTCTTATGGAAGTTGTAAGTCTTTCTTCTAGTATAAATAGCTAATGTATTAGCTTGTTTTGATATAGAAAATACAACACAAAATATTCTATCAATATCCTTCTCTCTTTGTTTGATTATATTACCCCTAAAAACCGTCACGGCGTCACTAACAAAGCCGTCACTAACAAAACTTGAAATGTTCAAAAAAAATTTGATCAGATTGGGTTCAACTGTTCAAGCATATATTAAGAGGTAATATATTTGGTTCAAGTTTTTCAAAATCGGGTCTTTCATTGCTACTGTTATCCTAGGAATTGTTGAGACTTCTAAGGTTTTCACTTGTCTAAAGATGATATATGGATGAAAGTAGCTGTGATCACCTGGACATTTGATCTCTTGGAGTCTTTTCTGCAAAGGAGGCTTCAGTTTTGTTTGAGTATCTGTCAACATTGCAACTGTAAATTCCACAAGAGCCCTGTCCCAATTTTTAGTCCGTAGTGGCTGCATCACAGAAAGAGTATCTTGATCATGCTTAACTTAGCCTTAGTGACTTCTTCAATATGCAGCTTATCGATTTAGTAGAAAAAAAAAGGAAAAATAACAAGGATTACCTTTGTGTAGCCATGAAGAATATGGTCGCTAATTTGAGTAGAATCATACCACGCATTTCTGATGGCCGAGATACCAAACTTATCAATGATCATCCTCACCTGAGATTTTTCGGGAAACAGTCTCAAATGAGTTAAATATACGTCTGTAGAACTCCGGAACATATGAACCTAGAGAGACAATTCCTTGCAATGGCTAATTTGTACAATGCCTGTCTTGTTAAAAGTTTGCTCATAATAAATTTTTTTAAGCTGGCAAAAAAAAACATTACCACAATAGTTTAAGGGATCCTCTGGATGGCGGGGTAAAGCCGGGTTGCATTTACCCAACAAGAGAGGTTGTTTCTAATCGAACCATGATGAACATTGCATTGAGAGTTAAATCTAATGACGCCTACTTCATAAGGAAACACAATATTACCGATGTCACAGCAAAGCGGATAATGGATTTCAGCAATAATATTACCAATGTCACAGCAATGGCAGAACGCAGTATTGCAGCCAATGCTTTCATGTACAAAGAATTAGCTATATCCATTATTCCTCTCAGCAATTGCATTATCGTTGTTGAAATGTAGACAAATACTTTTGACAAGATCTGTCCAAGCTTCAGAAATGGGTTTGAACGTTGATATGAACCCGAGTTGCTTTCTCGGACTTTGTTTTCCTTCTCTAGTGGATTCTCTTTATTAGCCTTTTCAGCAGAAAGTGGTGCCAGAATAGCTGGTGCCACTAGAATCAAAGCAGCCACACGGTCAGGGGCTTCGAAGTAAGCTTCCACCGCGGTAAGACACCCGGCTGAATGCCTAACACCAATATAATAGACTTTGTTAATATAAAGAGAAATATAAAGAGTACTTATCCAAGATTTGACACCTAGACATTTCATTTTACGCCCTACAACATGAAAGCAATAAGAATATCCATATCCGACACTTCAAAATGCACCTGCATCTGACACTTGCATATAAGTGAGTAACATAGAGAAATATCAATGATTATGCTAACATAAGCTGATTGTTACAGATTTAATATCTTCGTCACCGGAGTCAAAACATGTCAGCATCAATAATCTTCTACGCTCCCATTTTCGGATGTGCCAATTATACAGGGATATATATATATATATATATATATATATATATATATATATATATATCAAACTAATCAGTTGGCGCATAGCAGCATAAAATAAGCTATATACAACGAAGAGCATGGATAAAAGGACGTATGGAGAGACAAACTGTATAGAGTGTATACTACTATAGTACTATGTCTAAAGTGCATAACATAAGCTAACTATAAAAGAAATGAAATTTAAGTTTTTGTGTTGTTGAGGTTCAGGTGTGGGTTTAAATATCATAATTTTCCCAATAAAATACTTGGTACTCCGTATGTGTTTTTATCATTCCAAATGCTCTGGAATATGCAAATTCTCCCTAAATTGAGAAAACACAAAAAGGCATAGGTTTGAATAAATATCACTTGTCAACTACTCACTATATGACAATAAGATAGAAGCAAGGACGCACCCTACAAGAACAGCCTTCTTCGATGAAAAGAAGTCAATGAAGTAAAGAGTTGCAAGCACAGAAAACGCCATAGAATAAGGATTAAGAGGCATTGCATCATTAGTCGCCTGAGGATGTACTGGATGACTGACTCGTGATGTCAACCCAAATGCTGGTCTATCAAAGGCCAAAACTTTTGAACCAGTAATCTGTGCGAAAGGCTTCATAACTCGATGCCAAGAAAAAGTAGAGGCACCAAAGCCATGTAACAGAATCATTGGAAGACCAATCTTTCTGCTCTCATTATCAATCTGAGAAGAGTTATTTTCCTGTACCTCATTTGGAATCTCTTGTTCGGTTTCACATACTTTATAATGAATATCCACCCCTTTGAACTCACAGAAACAGCTATCTGTATCCGCCAAGTGTCTTGGGTCCAGTAATTCTTCCTGATCTATCCCAGCTACACTCCTTCGTTTTTTCTTCATTTGTCCACCAACTAGTTGCTCTGCAAAATTTGAGCAAAGACTTCAATTTCTTCAAATATACGAAGAGATATTATGTAAAGTTTTTTATGTTTATGCTCATTTTTTTGAAATTTTGCCATGTATTGTATATTGTGAGAAAATATCCTTTGAAGTCAATATCATTTGATCACCAAAGTCAAAAGGGGACAATATAATTGGGGCAGGAGTAACTAACTAATGAAGCAGTTTTCCGTACATACGTACTCCTTGGTTTGCCTTGTTTAAATATCCAGAATGCAATCTCCCTAGTTTTCTCATTACCTTGACCCCAGAAGTTGGGCGTTGTTCCTACAGTCCTAGCCCATTGACGTTAGCTTTTATTTTAGAATCAAGCAAACTCCAGTAACAGGAGGCTAACATCGTAACGTTTTAAGATTATGAATGATACTTATGCTGACTTTTAGCTTCTAGGACAAAACTGGTAATCTAGTTTAAGGACAAGTATAGTGGTTCCAAGAGTGAAAGATCAAATACACTAGTGTATCTACATCTTTAAGGAAATGGATCCCATGAATTTTTAATTGTTACTCCATATGAGCTAAATCAGATAGAACCAAACCATAGTCGCGACCAAGCATTTTCTCCAAGCCTCACTTCCTACAATTTTGAAAGACTGACAATCAACTTTACATTTACTAACCCTCATGAGAACAACTTCATTCGAATATCATGACAGGATGGAAATTGGGAAGGGGGGAGGGGGGGGGTTAACAGTAACAGGAGGCTAAAATTTCCGGGTTTTTCTTAGTTCGCCTTATTTCATTACTTGTACGCCCCCTAACTACAAATATTGGTTCCGCTACTAAAACTAGTATAATGAACCCCATTCCTTGGCCGAAGCACTTATCCAAACAATGAAAAATAGTTATCAACATTCTAGGAATCTCCAAGTCTATTAAAAACAATGAAAAAGTGAAGAAGAATATTACCAGAATAATCAGATGCATCAAGTGGAGGAGAAGAAGAAGCAGCAGCAAGAATAGGATTGAAATCGTTGTTAGCAAAATTCCAGGAATGCCCAAAGTTAATTTGCGACCTAAAACTCAAATTAGAAAAGCTAGAATGGGTAGCTAATTTATGACTAGCACTACAAATTAAATGATGGAATTCAGTTGACACCATTGTTGCCTTCATTTTCTGACTTGTGTGTTTCCAAAATTACCCAACTCACATTTTGATAGTATGAACCCAGAAATGTAACCAAAATTGTCAAATAATGTTTGCAGGAACTTGATTCCTGCACAGTGCACACAAGCAAGGCCTCTAGTTGCTCATCTTTTCTGCAAATGTAACACCAGTGTGAAATGCGTTCATGTGTTTGACTACTAGAATATACAATCTACAATCTATGATTTGTGGCCTGTGGGAGTGTGTCTTCCGTTAAACCACCAAATTGGCAGTTTGAACAAAATTGATACATCACTTCCCTGGTGTACTTGTTATACGCCCCTTATTTTTTTTTCATTTATTCTTAACTAGTATAATAAATGCGGGGATATTTATAGAATTTTTACTTTTTTTAATTTATTACTTATGTATCTCAAATTTATACTTTAATTTGAGTATATGTCATGACATTTTTGTATCACAAAGTTGATGATTTCATATTTGATAACTTTTCTTAAATTATCTTAATGAATTTTGTTCATTAAACTAATAATATTATTTTATTTTATTGTTTTATACCGTGTAAGTATGCATCAAGTCATTTTTTAAGAAAAATTAGCAATTTTATATTTTATAATTTTGTACCCTTTTTGTTTTATTTTGATTAAAACATTATAATCAAAATTTAGAATTTAATGGAAAAATCATGGTTTAAACAAAAAATATTTTAATTGGAAAATCTCATTTCTTTCCTTATATAAGTAGATGGGGTTTGGAGAGAAAATTTTTGAGAGTTTTTATTCTCTTAGTTGTAAGAGGGGTTTGCGCTTGAGCATTCAAATTAAATTTGTAAAATTAATTATCGTTTTATCGGATATGTGTTTTAGAGACGGTTTTTGTAATAACTATTGTTTTATCCAAATTAACTTTTTTTCTTCAGATGTTCTTACTCTGAAGAAAAAAAAGTTAATTCGTTAAGTTCATTTTTTTCTTTACGATAAAACGATAATTAGTTATTATCAAAACCGTCTCCGTAACACATCAACGATAAAACGATAATTAATTTTACTAAATTTAATTTGGATGTTCAAGGGTAAATTAGGAATAAATAAAAATAGAGGGGCGTAACAAGTAAAACATGGGGAGTGATATAGCAGATCCTAGTTTGAACCCTTGACTAGCGGTGTCGTAATAAAATTCATTAATTAATGTACCCCTTTTAATAGTTCTTACCAAATGTACATTATCATTTATTATTATTTTAGGTAAAATAGAGGTACGGACCCCAAAAATAAAAGACAAATTAGCTATAACACGAGAAGTAGCGATCCGGAGAATGTCTTCCCGCAAGATGGCATAGAGATCAGCTGGTGGAATATCCAAAACAATGAGGGTTGTTGATGAAATAACACCTCGATTCGCAAGTTTGTCACTAGCTCGATTAACTTCTATGTAGACATGCTCAATCCTTATAAACTATGCCTCGTCATTAATTATATCTTTGTAGCGATGAACATATAGACGGGGGTCATTACTATGAAGTTGATCCTCCTGAATTAAATTCACTCAACTCGTTATTAGCATTTGAAAAACAAGTTTGTCTATACAAAGTTGCTATTAGTTTTTAACTCCCTAACTAGTTTTATAGCCCGTGAAAATTCACGGACCTGTTTATGATCAACATTAAGCGTCTGTTGTTTGTTGACATTAAGAATGGGCTTGAAGTATCAAAGGAGGAAAAAACAATACTGAGTACTACATTAGTGACAAACCAATCAATAACTAAATAGGGACTATGGTGACATACAACAAAAAGAATTAAACAGAAAACACCATAAGACATTTTCTTAACAAACATCCAACATCAAATTTACGTAAAAGGTAGTGTGTAATGGAGTACATGACATAACAAAGGCCAATCATTGGCCTGGAAATCTTGTTTAAGACAATATGATCTGGAAATCTTGTTTAAGACAATATGATCCCTTAATCGCATTTCCAATATATAAATGACCCGCATGTCAATTGTGAACCATCCATTCCCTTGCATACTTGCCAAACTATAAGCAATTGAGTTTGAGTCCTTGCACAAAGTTCGAAAACTCCGAAACTATCCATTACCGTCTTGCAATTATGGAAACATTTGTAAGCCTATTTGGTACGTTATAATACACGTTAATTAGCCTTCCCGTGGATAGATTGTTAGTCAGCAATCTGACTACGTCAGGTGTGCTCCTCTGCATCTGCAACTTTCCAAATACCTATTAGCAACTGTTAAACATATGTATACCTTAACCGTGTTGTTAAACTTGACCCAAAGACCTGACCGTTATGTTGGTTTGTTTTGTCCAATTAAAGTCTCGCATACTCAACATTAAAAACAGAAAGACACTTATTAGTGTAACGAAAAAAGTATCAAGTCCACCTTAATGAAATAATTGGCTGTGAATTGAATTAAGATGAAGGTTTTATATGCGAGAATTCTCATTTATTTCGCATAGTAGCGCAGAATATAAATCGATGAGTTGATGAGAGGCGTACTTGTTGTCTTACACCTCTGATTTGCACTTTTCTTCTGTAGATGCTCCATTTCCTCCTTTTAGCTGCAACTGTCATAATAGACATATTGTTTCTGAACTATAATAATGTGCGTGTTGCATTCTCCGTTTTTAAAGAGCTATGCGATCAGCAAGGCATAAGGGAACAGGAAGATAGAAACCGGGTTCTCAGTTAGCTTAAACATTATGACATCGAATAGTAATCTACGTCATGTGCGGACATTAAATGCACCTTGATAAACAACATAACAATGTAGCCAAGAAACATAATGCTCCAGAACAGTCACAACACAATCCACGCACAATCTACGGTGATTAAGTGGGCCAGCATGACCAGTCGAACAACAAAACAACAAATCTCAAGGAGTTTCTAATCTACCATTTGAATACATTGGGCAAACACCTGACACATTCCGATCTCAACTCATTGTTAAGCAATAGATGAAAAGGGCAAACCATAAACACATTCAGTTCGACAATTCGTTAACCACATCATTTTGCTCCAACATTATGTTGGGTGTGTGTCTTGATGGCTCTTTACATTCAATTATTTAAGATACATATGAGGTATTTGAAAGCTTTTTGACAATCTAGTTAGTTTGATTTCATGGAAGATTATATTTATTTTCTTAGAAAATCTTATAACGGGTTTTTCATCGTATAACTTAACCACCGTTGTCAAAATCAACGCTATAAGATAAATAACATTTAAAAGCAACATTAAATTCATGTCACTAATAATTATGAACGTTGACTTGACCAAGGACCCAAAATATGGGCACAAAGCTACTTACCTCAAGCAAGTTGTTATAGAGAAGAATTTTGATGGTTGTTACCGTAACCGTTGAATTTTACCTTCAGCTACACTTAATAACAGTCATGCACACAAACAGTTCAAAGTAGGAAGTGATCCATATATTTACAAAATTGAATTCTTTTTCTTTGGTATATACATCTATATAGGCAGTTAGTTTCGTCTATACCTTTCTGAGTTGTGACCTGATAATCCAACGAAGATATTCTGACCGCACCTTGCGACATGTGTACAACGTGAATAAAAAATTGCTTAAGAAGCTTTAGACATAGAGTGTATGAGTGAGAAATAAAACTCAAATGAAATAATAGACTAAACTGAGAAATAACATCGATCAGTAGCATGGAACATGTAAAGAATATACTTTGAAGATGTTTTTTTGGGGTTACAATCCTCGTCTTCCCCTTTTTTCTCCAGCTTTTTAGTCCAAACGATAATACCTTACTGGCTTACTTATTCTGTTTTGGTGTATACATCGCACAATCTACCCATGATAATTGTGCGATGGTATACAAACCTTTATAATTCTTTAATAATAAATTAAGGAAATGAGTTATATGGAGTATAATATGAATAAGTACCTTTTAACAATTGACGACTTGAGAAATAGTCTTGAATAAGTCCGGCTTGAGAAGGTCGATGTCTCGCTTGATATCTGAGTGTGTAAATGACAGTTTGCATGTTTGGGGAAATACTAAATATATGAAACCCTAATTTAAAAAAGGAAGAAAAATAAACACAAGAGAAGAGAGAAAATCACCTGTAACTAAACTCATGATGCATTACTCAAGGTTTCAGGAGAACCAACCTTATAAAACAAAAAAAAATACAATTTTAAAGAAATATCCATTTCAATCTTCGAACTAATTAAACCAAAACTAAGGATTCATATCAGATGCTAATTAAATCAATTAACTAACAAATCTAAGAAACAAAAAAAAAAACCGTACCTTAGGAGGAGGGTAGTAGTGGCTTGGCAAGCACAAAAGGCAACGATTAGTATGGGACTCGAATGGGAGGTGGTGTGGTATCACTGTAACGTTTTAGAATAAATAAGCAGTTGATTACTTCAATTAATGTAAGAGGTTCACCTTCACCTAATTTATTATGTAGAAGATGAAAAAGGGAAAATAAATTGGAATTGAAAGAGATGGACAAATGGATGTTGAATCGTTAAAGAAGGATCGATTACGGATTGCATATGGCATAGAGTACCATAAATCTTTTTTTTTTTTTTTAAATCTTTGTTTTTCTATGGAAGGAGCGAGATTCACGGAGAGCGCTACTTTAAACTAAGGCATTGCAATATATGACGCCACGTGGACTGTGCTGTTTTGGCTTTTAATATTATTTAGGCAAAATTACAATTTACCACCTAATAAGTTCTCATTTTTACAAATTACCACCTATTATATTCTACTTTACATATAACCACCTAACTTTCAACAAAATCCCCACCACTTATTTTACATTCTTGAGCGGCTTTTGCGTAATTATCGACTCGATTTCATTTTAACAACTTCCGATGTTTTTGATGACCAAACTACCCTCACTAATTGCCAAGACTCCCTATTTATTCCCCACTTTCCCACTGCCATTCATTCAATTCAAACAAAATCCCAAACCCCCAAATAAACCCAGATTTACAATATTAAGATTCAGGACATCGATTTGTTTTTGTTCTAGTAAATGTTGATTCATAGAAAACCCTAAATGAATATTCTTGAGATTAGCCCGTGCTTTCTAAGCTAACCAAC
>VHZZ01012062.1:17816-33376 GCA_009801015.1 Silene noctiflora | reverse complement strand
TCCAAGGGTCTAATGCTCGCTAGCTCACTCATGCTCCAACCCAGATAAGCTGCATCACTAACCTGTCATTCATGTAAACATGAACGCCACAGTCAATGGGGAGTAACTCAAGGTTCTCCCAGCCACAGTACACCGAAAGGCACATAAAGGAGAATATAGACATTCATAATAAATGTCGGAAGGACATACATACTCATTTAGAAGCAATTGTAAAATGAGAACATGTCATATAAGAGGGGATCATATCGCAACTAGTGGCTTGCATCTCACCACTATTGTCCGATAGGATCAACATGAAAGCATACATGTGTCCGACTCAGAGGCTACCTTTAAAGTATGTCCAAGACACCACAAACAAGGAACACGCGATCCTAAAGGAAAGATCATCTTCTGCGCAACGCCACACAAAGACTTTAACACACTTAGACAGTAATGCAACCCTTGGTAGGATGACTAGCTAGGTACATCCTAGCCTAAGACCTGGATCCAGACTCTCAGAAGGTACTCCCTTCCGATTCGACATGCAACACATAACTCCTCATCCAAGACTCGACCTATTCACAAGAATCGAGTACCCCACTCGCCCGTACCGCATGAGTGTGGTGGAAGATCTAAGGTACAAGTCAAGCATAGAGGTAGGTTGATATCAATACCTTACGGACACGGTTCTAACCATCCAAGAATGTGATAGTTTAATCATGAACAATACATGACATACTATGATTATATAATGGGACAACTCATAGCTCAAGATAAAACGTAACAATCCATGTAAATATGATACAATGTAAATAAATCATATACTTGAAACATATCAATCATACATTAAGTGAAAAGAGAAGAAACAATGAAGCAGGGGCTCCCAGCCGGCCTAAGGAACCGGCCTCCGGCCAACCGGCTGGAGCAATGGCCTCCACAAAAAATTGTCAAAAACAATCAGAATGTTCCCAGCCGGCCTGCGGACCAGCAGCCGGTCCACCGGCTGGGACACCTAGCTAAACCAAATTCCTCAAAACTTAACATAAACCTCCCAGACGGTAGTGGACCAGCAGCCGACCCACCGGCTGGGAGAACACCCAAACCCAAAAAATTCCACTTGGAAGCGGAAATATCCCAGCCGGCAGTGCACCGGCTGCCAGCCGGCCTGTGGACCGGTAGCCGGTGCACCGGCTGAGACACTCCCAAAATAAACTCGAACCAAAATGAAATAGAATGCTCCCAGCCGGTCTGTGGACCGGCAGCCAGCCCACCGGCTGGGGACACCTGTACACGAAAATTTCCTCAATTTCGACTCTTTGACATACAATTTCAGAATTTCCATGTAAATTCATTACAAGCATGTTCCAATCATACAAAACCCAACATATATGTGTATACAAGACCGTTACCAACATAGTTATGCATAAGAGAGACAAGATAACCAATAGTTTACATGTTTATATACTAACCATTGTAACTCAACAAAATTCCAACAACCAATTTCTACCAAATTTCATATGGCTTAATTAATATAAATCATGTATACATACTTGAGAGACCATAATAACCATCAAACATGTGAGGAAAACCATAATTGAATACCAACATTCACAATAAGATGAATTTTTAGCCAAAGTTACTAACTTTAACACAATCAATCCATAAATTAGCATATAAAAAAACATAAGTTAGGGGTAAGGTCGAGCAACCTATTACCGTTACCTCTTTAGCACGCTACTCTTCAAGGGTGTTTTTTTTAGTTGAGTATGCTGAGAAAACAATTGAGGAAAAAGGGTTTGTGAGGTTTTGAGAAAATGTGAGAGGAAAAATAGATGTCTTATGGGCCTAAATCAAAGTTCGACCCAACACAAACCAAAGTAAGTCGGAAATTGCTAAAAACTCGTCTTAAGGATACTATACACTCAAGACGGAACATAATWTTATACTTATAAATATTATGTTTAAAATATATTTTTTACCCAAAAATAAGATTAAACCATAATTCATTTTAATTAAATTATTTAATTACTTTTAAAACCGTTAATAAAATTCTCGGGTGTTACATGACCAATGCTCCCGCTATCTTCATGGACCAAATGAACCGGACTTTTTGTGAGTTCTTGGATAAGTTTGTTGTGGTCTTCATCGACAATATTCTCATCTATTCCATGTCCGAAGAAGATCATGTCGATCATCTCCGTACCATTTTGGAAGTTCTTCGCCGTCAAAAGTAGTTTGCTAAGTTCTCGAAGTGTGAATTTTGGTTGTCCGAAGTATCTTTCCTTGGCCATGTGATATCTAAGGAAGGTGTCATGGTAGATCCCTCGAAGATTGAGGCCGTATTTGAGTGGAAGAGCACTACCGATGTTGGTGAAATCCGAAGTTCCTTAGGTTTGGCGGGTTACTACCGTCGTTTTGTGAAGGATTTTTCTAAGCTTGCTAGACCAATGACTCAACTTTTGAAGAAGGAATCCAAGTTTTCGAGGACCGATGCTTGTGAAGAAGCGTTCCAAGAGTTGAAGAGAAGGTTGACTACCGCTTCCGTGTTGACCTTGCCCGAAGATGCTGTGGATTTTGATGTGTTTTGTGATGCCTCTAAGTTGGGTTTAGGGTGTGTCCTCATGAGGTGAACTATCCTACTCCTAACCTTGAGTTAGCCGCCGTTGTTCATGCTTTGAAGATTTGGAGACATTACCTCATTAGAGTTCATTGTCGTATCTACACCGACCATAAGAGTTTGAGGTATATCTTCACCCAAAAGGATTTGAATATGAGACAACGCCGTTGGTTGGAATTGGTGAATGATTATGATATGGAGTTGTTGTACCATGAAGAAAAAGCAAATGTGGTTGTCGATGCCCTTAGAAGGAAGATGACTCATTCCTTGAGTGCCATCCGTGTTCTTCCCGATGATCTTTGTGCCGAGTTTCGTAGGTTGAACCTACATTTTGTGGAAAGTGGTTTTGATCATATAGGTGCCTTAGTTGCCGAGCCCGTTCTTCATCATAAGATTCGTGATAACCTAGTTGATGATGCTATTTTCAAGAGGATTCAAGCCAAACTTCCGGAGGGCAAGCCTAAGGATTGTGAGATTGATCCTAATGGATTTCTTCGCTACCATGGCCGCATGTATGTTCCCTACACCATTGGATTGAGGATGAAAGTTCTTGATGAAGCTAACCTATCCCCTTAGTCCATTCATCCCGTAGGAGACAAGATGTACCAAGACTTGAAGCATCAATTTTGGTGGTTTAGCATGAAGAAGGACATAGTGACCTATGTTGGAAGATGTCTTACTTGTCAACAAGTAAAGATTGAGCATAAGAGACCCGGAGATTTGCTACAACCCTTGGATGTTCCTTTGTGGAAATGGGAATCCATTTTTATGGATTCTGTGATGGCATTGCCAAAGACCGTTGGTGGAAAGGATGTCGTTTGGGTAATTGTGGATAGATTGACCAAATGTTCTAGGTTCATTCCCATTAAGGAAACATGGAGTTTGGACAGTCTTGCTAATGCCTATGTGGAAGAGATCATTCGTTACCATGGTATTCCTAAAGAGATTGTTTCAGATCGTGACCCGAGGTTCTGTTCGAGGTTTTGGAAAGCTTTTCACGATGCTATGGGTAGCAAATTATTGATGAGTACCGCCTTTCATTCTGCTACCGATGGACAAACTGAGAGAACCATTCAAACCCTCGATGACATGTGGCGTGCTTGTGTCCTTGACTTCCATGTAGTTGGGAGAAGAGGCCGTTAGTGGAATTTTCCTACAACAACAGTTACCATGCTTCTATCAAGATGGTTGTTTGGGTAAATTTCTAGCACACATTTACTTGCCAGCGTGGCCACATTTGATTGGACCGAGGACAAAGACTAGGATTGCTGACATGGCACATAAATATCTCAGCATATGAAATAGGTTGGGTCAAGTCCATTGTTGGGCCAGCAACAATCGTGGGAACAACTTGCGAAAAAAAGGAAATAACCTTGGTATCTGCAGAGAAGGAACAAGATACCCGTAGAGAAGGAACAAGGTACTTGGAGAGAAGGAACTAGGACCAAGTCAGCAGTCAACACAACAACCTCCACGAAAATAGGGTAGTTGGGCAGAAGAAGGAAGAATATTCTACAAGAGAGCATATCTAGGGAAGAGCCTATAAATACCACAACTGAAGTGAAGCAAAGGGATCATTCCAACAACACACACTCACAATCACTCACATTGAAGATTATTTACTTAGCTTTAGCGACTTCATTGTATTTTCCTTTGAAGTTTTACCTTCGCCACTGTTCCTCCTCAGCGCCCACAAACAGTTATAGTGCATACATTGGCGGTACACCGACCCCCCCCCCCCCCCCCCCCCACGGTTTTTCCCACATTCGGGTTTTCCGCGTCACCAATCCCTTGTGTCATTATTTCTTTACTTTGCTTTTACTTTGTTTCCATCGTTATTTTCGCTTACTTTTTCATCCGTTTTTCATCATCAATCACATATAAATTAACCCCTGGTTTCGAGGCTAAAAATAGTAGATCTCTTTGACCCACCATAAATAATATAATAAAGTTTGGTCAATTTTTGGCTAAAACAATTTGGCGCCCACCGTGGGCATAGTGATTGATTTCGATAGCCAAGTTACCTTTCGAGTCAATCGTTCACCACCGTGTCTCCTAGAAATCTCAGAATTCCTTTAAAGTTCCCTCTAGAGACTCTCGTAGCCTTGGTTGTCATAATTCCCGCAGAGTGCCTCTAGAGTTCTGCAGGAGATCAGGTCGTCAACGTTCCTCTAGAGTTCTGCAGGAGATCAGGTCGACAGCGTTCCTCCGGAGTTCTATAGTAGATCAGGTCGTCAATGTTCTTCTAGAGTGCACCAGAGTTCTGCAGTTGCTAGATCAGGTCGCTAGTGTTCCTCCAGAGTTCTGCAATAGATCCAGTCTCCAAAGTTCCTCCAGCGTTCTGCAGTAGGTCTGGTTGTCAAAGTTTCTCTAGAATTACTTCATCCTCTGCCAGAACAGAATTGACCAGCCTACCAGAAAACACTCACACAGTACCGACAGGCAGAGGCGGACCTAGAGGTGGACTAGCAGGAATGTTCAGCGTAGGCATGCGGGTCCAAGAGCAGCCTATCTGAAAGAAGCTTGGAACAATCAGGCCCAACTTCACCAGATACCTTCCAAACCATCTTGAGAGGGATGATCACCCTGCACAAAGCCATTGAGGACCTGCAGAAGGACAACTTAGACATGAAAGCAAGGATAGCAGCCATGGAACTCCCTCACCCAGCGCCCATCCAGTAGAATATCCAGGTAGTGGTTCTAGAAACCTTCTCGCAGGAGTCAGCAGCGGGTGTAGGACCAAGACGACAGGTTCCCCTAGAGTTGGTCACCAGGATAGATCTTGAAGCCCAAGAACCTAACTACTCTCTCATGCCGACCAGACTGCAGGCTACCTTAGGTAACATCTTGTCTTGTGCATCCCTTGGGACTAACTCCTTCTCTAGTACAGGTACCACCAGCAGGTACCGGTTGACCAATACAGGTTCATCATCAATGTCACCCCTCTGCCCAGTGGCTTTGCAATCCAACCCTACTCCGTGGAGCAGACCCTTGTAGAAGTAGCATTAGGAGGTAATCTCGTTGGCTTCATTTTGCCTGTGCCTAACCCGCCTGCAGGAACAAGTAGTCTGGTGGAACAACAATTTCAAAAAATCAGAGCAATGCTTAGCAAGGTACCCGGGATGCCGTACCCGATGGAAATATCAATACCAGACAGTTATGCATAATCTCCCTTCGTTGACAGCATTACATTGGGGAAAGTACCAAAGCGATTTGTTCCTCCTGAAATGGTGTTGTATAAGTGTACTACTGATCCCAATGACCACAATAATAAGTACAAGGAGACGGTGATAGAATTCCGCATGTGCAAGTAAGGGCAATGGAGACAATTAGGCTATAAGAAGACTCGTATTCGTAGGCATGCATGCTACACCTGAGGTAGCTCGAAATTTCATAATTTCATTAATTTTTTCATATTTCGGATAGTTATTAACTTGAGCATCGGAGGGTTGTTGGCTATGCCAACGACCAACCCTAGCAAAAAATCTTTTGTAGGACGTACACGAGATCACCTTGCTGGCAGCGGGCAGGCTTAAGCAGCACATGGTCGCTCAGGTTGTAGAGAATATCACCCTTCATGCAAAACATGTCAATATTCCTGTAGAACAAGTCGTTTCTCCTTCAAAACAAATCACTATTCCTGCAGAAATATTTTTGCCTGCAGGGTAGGTCACTCTCCCTGCTGAAGTTGTTATCGTACTTGCAAATTCAGTAAGGTACTTTATCAGCAAATCCAAGATGTAACCATGCTAGATGTCCTAGAAAACCCATTAGTGGTTTGGGGGAAATTCGATCAATGTACTACCTGTACGTAAACTTCATAACACCCTGGAGGTCTAAGAGATATGGACAGTTCGAATGCTACAAACCATGTCCCTGCAGATATTCCTTTCAAGCAAGTCCAATACACTCACAAGTCGAGCAAGCCCTAAGGAACCATAATGAGTTGGCAGATGCGCTGGTTATCCTGGGGGCAGCATTCAAATCAAGTTGTTGCATCGCATCTCCCAGCAAAAAAAATTTATAGCACTAAGGACGAACATGAGTGACAGGCTTACAACAAGTAGACATGAGGAATGCCTGGAAGTTAACCAACATATAGTAACTGCAGAAACCAATGGCACTTTGCAGCCTGCCTGTGATATCGCAAGTTCCTCCTTAGCAGGAGAAAGACGGTTAGGACTCAGACTATTTTGCATGACCTCCACAGCGGAGTTGCGAAAGTAATGCAAGTGGGCAAATGCCTCTCCAACAATTCGCCAGTAGGCATTTACAATCCCCCTGAAGGGAGTGCAATCCCCAAACTGGGGATACATCGTGGAACATTATTCACCTGAAAAAATATTATAGTTATGTTCCATATAATGGACCCTAAGTTCCTGTTCAGCAGGTACATCAAAGGAATGATAACATAAGCTACAATCGCATCGTCCATACTTAAAGTAGGATGGCTAAGTGGCCGGTCCACTTGAGTGGGCACGATCTGAAATGTAAGCCTCAAACGGCCATAAAATTGCAAGCACTGGCTGATTTCGTCTCAGATTTCAGTCCAGCACTCCAGCAGGAGGATGACAAAGATGTACTGACTCTGAAATAAGATAAAAGCGGCCATAAGTGGATACTCCACGTTAATGAGGCCTCCAACATGAGAGGAATGGGGGTCGGTCTGGTCCTCCGTTCCCATCAGGGGGAACAGATTGTTCAAGCAGTACGACGCGAGTTTAGAGCCACCAACAATGAAGCAGAGTATGAGGCTTTCATCCTCAGCCTGCAATTGGCTTTGGATCTTCGTGTGAGGCACATAGAAGTGTTCAGTGATTCACAACTCATCGTGAATCACGTGAACGACGCCTATTCCGCCAGAGACTCAAAGATGGCAGCCTACCTCAAGGTAGAAAATGAGCTGAAATCGCGTTTCACCACCTTTTTTTAAGCAAATCCCCAGGGACCAGAAAGTTGAGGCTGATGCACTAGCCACCCTGGGAACCACATTCAAACCAAGGGAAATTTCACCGATTCCCATCATACATGTGTATGTGACGTCCTGTTCAGGAAGTCCCTAGCAGGTCCATACCTGCGATGCCTGAGCCGTCAGGAGGCACATGCTGTTATGCATGACATCCACAACGTGGAATGTGGAAATCATGCAGGGGGCAGGAGCCTGTCCAATAAGGCACTCAGGCAGGGATACTTATGGCCAACTATGCATAAGGATGCTATGGAACACGTGAAGAGGTGCGACGCTTTTTAGAAGCATGCATCAGTCAACCATCAGCCAACAGAGCCAGTGTCCAGATCAGGATGGCATCCTACAAGCAGAATGCTTCTAGGAGTTACAATAAGAACGTGAGAATCGGAACCTTACAGTCTTGTGAGGGGGTACAACGCCCAAAATCCACCCATTGAAACCACGGTCCGAGCTCGCGTAAGCTCGACTCCAGGGTGAACACCATCTACCTGATAAGGTACCACATTCAAAACTCGCGTGCTGGTTACCTAGGACCTATCAGGTATTGCCAAGGGGATGTCAACTTAAAATGTATTCTTATATTTCTTTCTATAAAGTTTCTTATTTTTTCTGTCCCACAATGTTGTCTTAGGAGAGAGCATTGATGGGGTTAAACGAGGGAGTCACGTCTTTTAGATGTCTTTTCAAAGGGCCCAGAATAAATGTTATTTCATTTATCTAAGTTTAGAATGTACTGCCTCAAGAATCACGGTTTTACGCTTATGAAAAACTCTTTTTTTTGTAATTTGCTCCCTCCTTATTTTAAATAAAGTTGGCTTTCTTGTTTTGAGATATTTGATACGCATTTTTGAGTTGGCAACTAATCCTCAGCAGCCTGATAGAAATAGGGACTAGAAAAATGTTCCTCCTGCAGGAAGTACATCGTGCGCGTAGCCGATCAAGGAACTCCGACATCCCGTTAGGACTAACAAACTCCGGTACCACCATAGTCACCCCAACAAAAAAGTACAAAAAGATGGCCAACAAATAATGCATGCACGACAGAATATTCACAAAATCGCGCTACAAACGATGAACACTAAGTGCTCAAGAAACATTACAAACAGTATATAAAGCTATATCAGGAAAGTTCGTCTGCACCCACGTAGGTGCAGACCATAACAAAGCCGAATTGTTCACAGGCACACACATACTTCATCACTATCATTTCTCAGGTGTCACCAACATAATTACTGCATGAGCAAGCTCGCTCGAGGTTCTCACCACCAGGATCACCGTTGGCGATCAGAACGAAAAATTCTGCTAGAACCTAGCTTCCACCAGCTAGTAACCAGCATCCCCTAGCATCCACGAGCTGGAATCTGCCTTTGCCTGGAGTCTGCCGACAAAAGAGTCTTCTTGTACGAATTTGAAGGCCGACGTCTGCAGAACATGTGCTGCACTTACCTCCAGACAAGAAGCACCAAAGAAAGGCATGAGGAATCTGGAGGAGGCTCTACAGGATCAGAAGTGGTAGCGGAATCAAAGGCGACCTGCTCAGCAGGCATCACCTCTCCAGTATGGACGTCTATGTCCACAGCATGGGATCCCATCTCCCCTGCCATCAGATCATTAATAATGCTGAAGTCCGGTTTGGTGGAGAAAGCCTCATCAAATTGATTCTCCTCCTCTTTCAAGTCCCAAGCGGTATGATCCTCAGCTTAAAACTCTTAGATATGCTTGACCTTGGATTCCCAAAGCGGCATACAGTAGGAGTATCTAGGAGCAGTTTCTTCAGGATCTGCGCCTGGTCCCCAACAACTACAAGACTATCGGTAAGAGATGAGTTGGTATCCTGAGCTTGTACCTGTTGATCACTGGTTTCATGCTAGCTGAACCTGGGCGGTCTTCCTCTCATAAACGGCAGAAGAAAGTTAGGATTCCACCTGGATACCTACATGACCCTAATTTCAGACCAACAGGAACAGGGAGACAGAAATCAACAGGAACAACAGGATATGATACAATGAGAACGAGTAGATATGAGTACCAGAATGTTGGGGGGAAAAACTATAGGGGAGGTGTTCAGGATACTATCCAGGGTGCACAATAGACAAATATTCACAAAATTTACTATTTCTAGTTTCTAAAACATTTTTCAAAGCTTGTTTTCGTTGAGGAACGAAATCGGGTGAGCGTTCGAAGTTGGCTGCTCAAATCGCTGCCTAAGGACGTGTTTCGTGTTTTCAAGTTTCAATTTCAATTGTTTTCGTCGACGACGGCCCCTCAGGGTAGAACCTTACTATCCATTACGATCCAAATATATCGATAAATGATACATGTATGTTGAGGGTGCCAAAAATACCTTCCTTCTCCCTCTTGTATTTTTGTTTTACGTAGTTTATTTAATTATGTACTTTGTATCGTTTATTTATCGTTTAATTTTTCTTATTGAATCAAACATAGCATAGTTATGAGTATGAGTTAAAGTACCATTATGAAAACCCGCGTTGACTCGAGATGGGATTTAGATTCCCTAGATTGGCCGATAACATCCCTTCTCGTTTACATTTCCTCGTGTTCGTAAGAGGGCAATTAAGTAATGAATTTAAATTTGAGTTGCAAATCGATGAAATTGAATTTTAGTTTTCCTTTCCTAGTTCGGCCAACACGCCTCTTCTGGGCTAACTTAGGTTTACAATTTGATAAATTTGACTAATTAATAATCTAGTTTAACTTGTTAATGTTATTAGACATTAGCTTTATTTTATGACTAAATTTGTAATAGTATGAACGAATTCATAATAACATGACTAATTAACAACTTTGATAACTTAATTAATTAGACGTATAGGTCATACATATGAGTTAATTAGACATCTAGGTCTTACATAATCCAATTTGTAAATTGAGTTGATAACTCTCTTTTAATTAATGAATCCATCTTTTCCGTCACCTTTTTCTCGTTAGTATAAGACCGCATTCTTAACACCGTCTTATTAAAATTCGATGACAAAAATAAGATCAACAAAGAAGTTAAAACTCGCCCCTTAGGCCGTGAGTCACGTGTGCCTTTTCCCCTCCCGTAACTCGTTTTTTTCCTAACTCAATTTTAACAATTTGCAATTCAATAAGGCATGTAACTAATCTAGGATTTATTTGTGTATATTTTCTAGTTTGTTTTCACATGATTATTTTACATATCTAAATGAATGTTTGGATTGTTTAATCTGTTATTGCATGTTTTTATTATGAAATAATATTAATATGTCGTGATTTATCATTTTGAATTTGCATGATTAGAATTTAATTATGGGTCAAGTAAATTTCAATCGTACACCACCCTTGGGCCGTGTGCCTCTTTCATCTTTCTGACTCGAAATTTGTCAATTGTCGTTTGCTTTTGAATGTTTAGTAATAATCATGTGATATTATTTGAATTAATCGCTTGAATGCTAGGTCTAATTTATCGCAATTGCATATTATTTCTCTTCATATGATAGGAATTCGACTTGACCTAGAATAGGTTATGCATGAACCTATTTGGCCAGTTTGGCCGTGTATGTGTCTCGGCCTAAGGCCTTAATTTTGGCTAATTTTCATGCAATATCGTATGTTTGTTTGTTTATTAGCTTTATTATAATTATTGCTATGAACTAACAATATCTTGCAGCACCGCTAGAGTAAGAATTCTCTAATCCCCCTTCTGGATGTTTTATTTTTACTCGAATAGTTAAATGAATATTCACATGCTAAATAACTTGAAAAGTTTAATTGCATTAAATCGACATAGAATTAATGTCACATGTTAGGGTTTAAAATAATGATTTGCATACCACGTGTGATTCGTTGTCCTAAAATAGCCATTGTTTTGCTTCGTAGAGACCGTTATTGTAACGGGCGGGGTTGGGTGTTAATTAATGAAATTAATCTAAACTTCTTAACACGTAATCTCACAAGGACCTAAATCTCTACAAAATCAGTTTCTAAATTTCACCTAAAATTTAGTGGCGACTCTTTTTGAAAATTAAAATGTTTTTATGAAATAAAAGCATCGTGTGGGCAATTTCCCTCATCCACATATGTAAACTGTTAAATCAGTTCAATCTCGAGTCTAGTATTAATAATACGCTTAAATAAACCAACGAACATTAACAAAACACGAGTCTAACTTTCATAGTCAGAACCCAACTCGAGAACAGTCGCACAAAGTGATGCGCCTCTTCTAGAGGGCGCAACACGTTCTGCGCCTGTTCTGGGCTGGCTTCTGCCTCTGAACTCGTCTCATTCTGACATAGTTATTCTGATTAGTTTATAATTAACTATTATTCGTATAATAACCTTTTATTTCAGCGTTTAGTATTTTATTTCTTTTATTTTATTCCTTTATTTTTCTAAATCTTTATTGGCGTATTTATGGCACAGATTCGTCTTTAATTCTTTATAATGTATTTATTCTTTTATTTTGTTTTCTTTCTTCTCACATGTAAATAAGTGTAAAATATCCACTTTGACCTAATTGCTTGCTAACTTTATGTGTTAACCGATTTAGTTTAATTCACATGCTAGGATTAAAACGTGGGTTTTGTATTGCATGCATATAACTAATGACATATCAAATATAAATGACATTCCCTGATCATTAGTAGAGGCCTCTATCGAGGCGGGCGGGATTAGGTATTCTAGTATGAGCTTCCTAATACATACCCTCACCCCTTACTCAGATATTTGTGAACACCAGTGTGCATTGGCATCGTCAGAGTCATGCTAGACATAGAATTCTAAGGTCGAAGAATTTCTTAGTGTTTATGTCACTACTTTGTGTCTTGACATGATACGAAGTACTCGAACGGATCCAATTATCCACAAATATTGGTGGCGACTCCACAAATGCAGGCTTGTTCAAACCATTCACCGGTTTTATGCCTTACAAATCGGTAACGGCCCATGACGTACTTTGTTAACACAAAGTTCCGTGGGAGTTGTATCGCCACCTCGAACATCATCAACGCGCGAATGCGCGCGGCGTGGATGACCCATGCCCTAAACGTTTATCAAATTGCTCCAACTAATCCAACGATTTAACCTAAGATCCTACTACGCTATTTAATCAAGTAATTTACCTATCAAATCATAGTTATACCAACTTTATTCTCAGTACTATGATTAATTGGTGTGAGTATTAGTCACTGGGATTCTTGTGCTAGAGCAACTAACAAGAGTTCAATGACAATTTCTCAAAAAAACAAAAAAAAAGGTTATTGACAAGGGTAAACTTCTTCCACGATAAATAAACCAATACATAAAGAAAAATGTCAGGAGAGATAGTGATCTAGTCATTGAGGATACATGATCTACCCAATTATGTAATCATGTGTAAAAAAATATTTGATGACTCATTGTCTTTTTCTATTTATGACTCCTTTTTTGGGAGACAGTGATCTAGTTATTCTCTTCCTAAAATATCATATCCAAATCGTTTTTGGAATGATTATGTGTATTTAATGCCCCCAGAGTTATATAATATAAATACAAACTCCACAGCCTATATAAAGTGAATTCTATCACTGTTCTGTTCGTTTTGAACTCAGGTGAGTGTGTTAGCACTCGATCGAGTGTGTCTTACTCGGTCGAGTGGCTTGTACTCGACCGAGTACCCGGTCTGACGGGTTAATTCCGCGGTTTTGAATAAACTAATTGGAGAAGTATATATAACGTCGAATTAGTTTCTAATCGTTTTCTAAAACATTTTCACAAAAACCTAACCCACGTTCTACTTCTCTATTCATCTTAATCGTTCCACAAGCCATGGGTGATAGTTTGTGAGTCCTAGCTTTCCGTTTTCGCGTCGATCTCGTTAGTAAGTATTCTTTACATATTTTGATTGTTATTATAGACTGAGCAAACTCTAAATTTGGGTTGACTTGAGGATTTGGTAATTGGGCATATTAGATTGATTATTGAGGGGTAGTTAGTAATTATATGTGATTATTTTATGTAGGTAACGGTCTCATGAAGAATTGTTATTGATTGCTTATACGTGCTTGGATTGCAAAAAGGTAGGGTTTCCCTACTCAGTTGGCAGTAGAATGGTATATGTATCGATGTGACGATCTTTGTTACTGTTTCCTGATATTCTTGATATGATTATTATATGGATGTGATTGTTGGAGTTTGGAGATGGTATTGTGAGCCATTGCGAGAGATGGTCTCACCCCCCATTTTTCGCCTCTTGCGTTCTCTCGAAGCAAGGGGGATGTGCACATTAATGGACTAGGTTCGCTCATGCGTGAGTGAGGATTTTGGTGGTAAGGTTGCAGTCCCTACTAGAGGCATGGATTACATGTTGCGATGGGTAATCTGGTAGGGCTACGCACCTCGATGTGTAGTCAGTTACTACTTACTATGAAGTTTGGAGGTGGTGGTTCTAGTTACATTGGATGTTCATTTATATGTTGTGTCGTGTATATTATTGTATCGTTGACTGACCCCGTTTCTGTTTTCAAAACCGTGGTGATCCATTCGGAGATTGTAAGCAGTTGGTTTAGCAGGTGATGGTGATTATCATTGTTGATGTTGCTACGGGGATTGGCAGGGTGGAGTCATCGCCAGTTATTATGTAGTCTACCTTCCGCATATAACTTTATGTTATGTTGTTATCACAGTTTTGGGATTCGAATTGTATTTGTATTTTTGGGAGGTTGTAACCTTTTTAATAAAGTTAAACTTTAAGTATGTTTCATTATGGTTTCTGTGATGTACACTGCCTCAGGTACCCGAGATGGTAGCACTTCCATATCTTAGGGTAGTCTTTGACAACGTGCCTTTGGGTATGGGGGTGTTACAAAGTGGTATCAGAGCGACAATTTTGGAACATAAAACCAATGAACCAATGAACTTAGGGTGTGTAAATAAAATGAACCCGGGTTGGAGTTGTTTAAGCTATCGCAAAGGTTTGGGTGACGTCCTAAAGCCGCACATTGCCTTTACAACTTTGAACCGGTCACAATTGGGTGTCAAGGGTCGTTGTATGCATACATGTTTTGCTTATATGTTTCATATGTATTATTGGATGTTATGTGTATGGATTAAGTGGAGATATGTGAAGTATATGGATATGAATTGAGTTATTGAATGTGACACAGCTGTCGCAACCCTATCAAAGATAAACCAACAGGCCTAAACTAATGCAGTAAATGAAGTCGGGATCGTATCCACATGGAGGCAAAAGACAATCTATTTGCTAATTCAAGTCTGTCAAGTAACAACGGGGGGTTTTGTTTGTTTGATTTAAACTAAAACAATTAAGAAGATTAAAAGAGAGAAATTAAGTTAAGAAAATATAAGGAGAGAAAACTAGGGTTGTCGATTCACCATGGATTATCGCGGGTCAAAGGTAGGGTCATAGGTCAGTCTCAAATATCCGTCTAAAGGGTAATGAAAAGGTCCTCTCGGAACGCTATTCGCCCTAGAATGCTTCTAGYGGGCTCTCGCGTCTTACTAGGGCACTCTAATGCTTGCAACAGGTCTATTCCGTACCAGACTTTCGATCTTAGGTCAGGAGTTACCAAAACAATTAATCAATTAAGGCCTTTAATCAATTACTCGTAAAGTAAAGGTTGCAAAGAACAATAAAGACTGACAAAGTAAAATGACCTAATCTCCTTAAGATGGCCCTTAACTTCCCAAGGATCCCCTAAACCCTAGTCAAAGGATTTAGCTACTCATAACGATAAATTTAATAACAACTGGATAAATGCGAAATAAGAAGAATTATTAATAAAATTAACTAAAAGAGAAATAAACTTAAACATAAAACTAATAGAGATGAGAGAAAAGATTAACGGAATTATTCGAATGAATAAAAGCAAGAATTGAATTAATTACCGATCCAAGTTCAAAAGTGCGAGAGAAGTTGAGAATCGAAGTCCTTCTAGATCTAAAAAGTCTAAGAGAATTAATACGTCGTTCTGTTCAAAATATTAAAGTGTGTGTAAAAGTGTGTTATCTAGTGTA
>VHZZ01012060.1:7197-25430 GCA_009801015.1 Silene noctiflora | reverse complement strand
CCGGTTCACTACAAGTTAAATGACGTTAAAGATGAGATTATTCTCAGTTAAACACGAGAATAGATTAATCTGAAAAGAAGAGGCAAACGATGGATTATTCTCATGAAATAACCCAAAATTAAATTATCAACTTTTTTAATCCCAGTTAACACATTTAAACTCACTTAGTGACATACCACAAGACTAAAATTGATCGAAAATCTCTCTAAATCCCACTCTATAGCTTTAGACATTGCACAGCCCGTAGACATTGTGCACCGAAAGATCAAGGTCAAAACCACGGAAACACGAAGGGATTCATAACATCATTAACTCCAAAAGCACAAAAATAAACGGTCAAGAGCGCATCACAATCTTATATTAACTCGATTTGAGAGAAACCTCTTTTTCTAATAAAACACAAGAGAATTAAGACAACCACCCAACTCGACAAAACTAATACGCTAATTGAAATACAAAGATCACTGTTTCTCAAAATCCCGGATTTATTCTAATCATTAACCATCTCCTGATATCACGGACGAACGCACTGAAGAACGCAAACAAGCAGCTTACTGGCAGGTCTTGTGGATGTGAGCAATCAAATCGACGACACGGGTACTGCACGAAAAAGGTTATGAATTATACACCGCAACTGAATTATACACCGCAAGTGAGCGAGGAGGCAATTAGGTAAGCAATAGCAAAGATAGGTAACTTGGAAAGGAAAATCAATTACCTGTAACCCCATTCGTTGTCGTACCATGAGACGAGCTTAATGAAGTTGTCATTCAAGGCAATACCGGCCTTGGCATCAAAAATGCTTGACCTGTTTTAAGGGGAGCATCCATTAGTTAGTTAATCAGTGAGTTGATTATTAAGGTGGTCTCCTATGTAATCCTCATTTAGTTATAGGGTTTGTGGCCTTGTGGGTTGATCTCATAAGTAAAACCGTCTCACAAAAGCTAGTCGGCTGAGGAAATTGGGTATTAGGGAATAACATAATACCTGTTGTCACCAATAAAGTCAGTGGAGACCACATCATCCTCGGTATAGCCCAAAATTCCCTTCAACTTGCCTTCAGATTCTTCCCTGATAATCACCGGAGCAAAGTGAGAAGGCATTTCTTTTTGCTATTAAATTGGAATTTATTTCCTTATGATAAAGACAGCCTATAAGTGTCCCGATTGTAAATTTGACTTACTTGATGGCAGCTTTCACTTGTTCGTAGGTTGCAGACTTCTCGATTCTGACAGTAAGGTCGACAACAGAAACATCAACAGTGGGGACACGGAATGCCATTCCAGTCAACTTTCCGTTCAAAGCTGGCAACACCTTTCCAACAGCCTAAAGAAATGCATTTAAACGGAATTTAGTGGAAGCATATGCACTACCGGCAAATATCCAGCGAAAATTCTTGTTGAAGAACATATACACACATCCTTCTAAAATTTCATATTGTTCATTTAAGAGGATTGGCCTAGTGGTGAGTCAGTCTCCTAAGAGAATTAGTAGGTCAACAGTGTACTGATTAGGCAACAGTAACTAACGAGTTTTAAAAAGAACAAAGTATTGTCGAAATGCAAACATACCTTAGCTGCCCCGGTGCTGCTGGGGATGATGTTGAAGGAAGCAGCCCTTCCACCTCTCCAGTCCTTCATTGATGGACCATCAACAGTCTTTTGTGTGGCTGAAGACGGCAAAACAACTCAACGCATTAGAAGCTGAAAAAAAAACCTTAGGAAGAAACAAAGGGCATTTAGCAAAGCAAACCCACCAGTGATGGAGTGGACAGTAGTCATTAGACCCTCAACAATGCCGAACCTGTCATTGATAACCTAAACCACCCAACAGGAGCAACAATCAGTGTTGCACACCCACAAAAACAAACACACTAATACAATGAGATGAATGATTAGAGAACAAACCTTGGCCAAGGGAGCAAGGCAGTTGGTGGTACAGCTGGCATTTGACACAATGTTAAGCTCAGGCTTGTATTCATGCTCATTAACACCGACAACAAACATAGGAGCATCTTTGCTAGGAGCTGAGATGATAACTTTCTTAGCTCCACCCTGTGATACAATGCGAACAGTTTAGTTTAAGTTACTCAACCTTAATTACAAGAAAGTATAAATTCTCCAACAATTATGGAAAACTGAGATGCTATGCTCAAACACACATACATGAGAAGAAACCAAAGACTTTGACAATTGATTCTGAGCCAATTATTTTGTCATCGTTCAAATATACAAATACAGTCTCCCTCATTTAGATTAAATTGAGAATTCAGAATCACGCAACAGAGAAGGGAAGACCAAAAAACAGCAGACAAGCGAGCACTGAAAAAGACTAATGTCGCGATTATATATGCAACAAATCAGCAGAAAACTAAGCAGATCAAAGCAATGCATGTATACCTTCAAGTGAGCAGCAGCCTTGTCCTTGTCAGTGAAGACACCAGTAGACTCAACAACATAGTCAGCTCCAGTCTGACCCCATGGGATCTCCTCGGGGTTCCTGCAATCCAACACAATATGACAAAACGAATGAGATACAGACTTAAAAGTTCATCCACGAAGAACTTATTCCTTCAATTTCTTTGATTAAGAGTCATCAACGAAGAACTTATTCTTTCAGTTTTCTTTGAATAAGATACTTCCTACACCAAACTATTAAGGAAAAGTTGGGAAACTACGTATCTTAAATAATTACAAGACTATAACCTAATATGTAAAATACATTATAGGCAGTTCTGAACAAAATAAAACAAGGTATTTTATATAAGCAATCTCGTATACTACTACTAATAGCCCTGTCAAAACGATGGTTAACACAAATAGTAACCAGCATATATCAGCCACAATTCAAGAGTTAAAAGACAAACGCACCTGTTACCAAAGACAGTGACAGCCTTCTCACCGAAGAGAAGAGTCTTCTCATCCTTGACCTTGATGTCATGGTGCTTCCATTGACCATGAACACTGTCATACTTGAACATGTAGGTCTGCCACACGCAAAAACAAGCATCCAGATTAGCAACACCGCAAACTGTAGGAGATAGTAGTACAAAACAATACACCAACAATCATGTGTCAAAACAAAAAAATAAAAAATGTACCATGTATTCGGTAGTAATGAAAGGGTCATTGACGGCGACAAGCTCACAATCCTCCCTTTGCAAGATAACTCTAGCCACAAGACGGCCAATCCTTCCAAATCCTACACAACATTATAAATTTTTCTCAATCAATTTCAAACGAAACATATGAATATCGTAGTAGTCTTGATTGAGACTACACAACATTATAAAATCTCCTCCATAAACGAATAACAAAACGTCGGCTAATACTATGAGCACTACATTCAACCTCAGATGTAAATGTTACAGCAAGTGAAATCGCTACGCTTTCATTTCATTCAAAAGCAAAAAACTCATGCCGAATCTAATATGCCTACCCAAAGAAAAGAGATCAATAAAAGGCTTTTAAGTCTCCAAATTTTATTCAAATATTTTCCGGAAAAAACATTTAAATTTCTGACATACTCGCTCCTATCGTTTTTTGAAAAATTCTTGTATCCTCAGGTGGACGGTCCTCCTTCCGCCTAAAGGCAATCTACCAAATGGAATTATAATAATGACTTAGGTGCAAGGAGTACGGTCGAAATACGTCGTTTTAGCTATATCAATAGCGAGTATGTTCATCAATGAGGTACGAAAAAAAATAATCCCTAGGTCGCATTCATTTGTTTATTATTTTACGATTTGCAAGAGTATTTAAATCAAAGGTAAACAAATGATCTAGACGAAGCGGTAACCATATGCCTTTGTATATCTCGTATAAAAATCGACAAAACTAATGAACACAGATCCTACAAACACGAAATCGAAATCAACAACAATACAATCATAGGAAACATATACGGAGTATAAATAAATGAGAAAACGAGAAAATTACCGTTGATTCCGATCTTGATAGGTGCTGTACATGATCAAAACAATCAGAAAAAGTAAATTAGTAAGATTATTAACATGTACTGTAAATTGAAATGAATACAACAAAATATGTAAAGACTAAAGAGAGGGGAGAAGAATTACCCATGGTAAAAACAAGGAGAGGGTAAAAAACAAAGGTTGGAGATGTAGAGAGAGGGTGAAAATGAGTGTGAGAGTGAATGAAGAGGGGTTTGAGGTTTTTATTTAAAGGGAAGGGATGACTGAGCCCACTGGTTACCGTCCAAACCGGTTGCTTATTCTATTGGCGGAATATTCGATGAAAAGGGTATTATTGTCTTTTCCATATATTGCTTTCTTGCAGCACAATTTATGTACCAGAGTTTAGTTAACGGTTTTTCTATTTCTATTGTGCTCTTGTGCATTTTTAGAACCTCTTGTTTGTGACGGACAATATTCGTCACAAGCTGAAAACGGATAGTATCTCTCTCACAATAAAAACAAGTGGAAGGACAAGTGGGTGGAAAATTGAGCATCCATGTTTGGTGTCACTTGCATATTGTGAGAGGAGCACTACCCGTATTCAGCTTGTGACGGATAGTACCCGTCTTCAATGAGAATTTGTGTTTTAGAAGTTAATTAGAGAAAATTTCATAAGATTATCTAATGAGAAATTAATGTACAAAATCTTTTTTACTATAGTTAATAAAGTAATTTTGTAAATCTTTCTTCTATTAGTTTCTAAATGCGTAGCCCTGAAAATACGTTAGAAAAATCGTTAAATCTTTCATAATTTAGTTGTTTAATTTAATTCACAATTTCTTGTTTAATAAGACGGACATTATCCGTTTTAAACTTAAAACGAATTAAATATACCTATGTGGGATGAATATGACAAAAGCAAATACATTGCAAAATGTAAAACATTTGCCCTATATATCCATGTGAGTTAATATTTGACTCGTCTTAATCTTAAGACAGATAATATCGTCTTAAGAAAGATTAGCTGGATTTAATTAAGTTAGTTTAAGTAAAATTAATTACAATCTAGTTATGCTAAATTGATTTGATTAGCTAAAGCTAGGTTTAATTTAATTAAGTTAATTTAAATTATGCTAAATTATGCTATATATAGTTTTTTTTATAAATAAATTACTTATAAAACAGTATATTTCATAAATTGTCATATTTCTCGTTATTGTATTTTACTTGGTTGACAATTAATCAAGATAATTGAGTAATCACAAATCTAATGATTTCAATTTTTTAATTCTCTCAATTTTTTTATTTTTTTTTGTCACGAAAATAATAATAGTGATTTACAGTTTTGTTTTATATGTAATATGTATCAAGCCAATATCAAATAAACAAACAATTTATAGTTTTATATGAATTTTATTTATTTATATTTAATTAAGATATAATTGTTTAGAGTTATGTGAAAATAATATAATTTGATGAAAAGATTAATTTTAATTAAGAGATAATAATTTAGTGAAATAAAAATGTAATTATTAGTTTTTTTTTTTGTGAATGTACATCATTGTAATTTGTAATTACCTTCCTAATTTTAAAAAAATGTTTTTTGCAGAGAAAAATGTGAGAATTCCTATTCTTTTAGTAGATAGAGAATTTCGGATGATTAAATGAGGTTATTTAAGTTAATTGATTTTAATTAAATTGTTTAATTTAGTTGATTAAAGTTTAATCGAAATAGCTTAACTTAAAGCCAAGATAATTAAAAGTTTTTCATTTTAATTTGGGTAATGTGGATGACGTGGACGTACGGTCATTTGTCACGGGGAAAAGGGTAACCGGAGGAAACGGTGGGTGTGATTGGGATGTAAAGACTAAAGAGGTGGGCGGTCTCCTTTTGAATTGCCAAATGTCCTTCCTATAAATTCAAGGAAATTTGTGATCATCATTTTTACATGATTTGCCCTTTCTTTTTTTCCAAGATACTAATTTTCTCACAAACTAAAGGAATTATTATGTTGAACAAGAAACAAATCCCAAATCATATTTCTTTCCTTCTAGAATTTTGGAAAAAATAAAAATTCTTGATGTAAGTACCCCGTATTTTAAGATAATTGATTTTTAATGAAGACCTACCTGAAAATGATAGTCTGAATCTTTTATAGATGTATGTATGAGAACAAATCTACTCATATATGCAAATGAATAGAGCTGCCAAATGCACGGGTCGGACCGGCCCTTCATGCCCTCGGGTCTGCATTTTCCAAACCGGCTCGTGTTATGTCCGTGCCCGTTTAGGATTGAAGAAAATGGGCTCGGGCCGCCTTTGTCTCGTTAAACAAAAAAATAAAAAAGAAATTACACTAAATTCGTGGATCGGCAAGCGCCAATTCATGGTTGTCCTTCCCTTGAACCGGTCTGAGTCAGGCCATACTCCAAGGGTCAGTCCAACGTCAAGTCTAGATAACTGATCCGCTCCCCGACCCGGTCCTAACCTTGTCCGTGACCACCTCTCAAATGAAGTACCCTTGTTAATTTGGTATGGGTTGAAAAAATAAACTTTAATTTTGATAGGCGGCCGATTTTCAAAGTATGATTTTTATTCATCACAGTACACGGTTATCGGCCTACTGTGATAAGTAAAAATTTATGTCCGACATTTATGTAAAACTGTCTTATACAACAGTTTGTTTCATTGAAGACGGGTACTATCCGTCATAGGCTGAAGACAGATAATTCTCCTTTTACAATATTACAAGTGAATATTGTGAGAGGAGGACCACCCGTCTTAAGCGTGTGACGGATAAAATTTGTGCTTGTAGAGATATTTGTGTTTATTTAAAATGGGTGGCGGACCGGTGAGTGGGGGATTGTCTGAGTTGCGTCAGTTGTAAATTAAGTAAAATCTTGAGTTGCATGGGACTGACATTCTTCATATATTTGTGTGGTGATTTCAGCGCAAACGGTTGCTATCACGTCATTTCACCATTTGTAATGCTCAATAGCCATTTTTATGGAACCATTTGGAACTTTTTTTTTTTTTTTTTTTATATTTTATTCAATTATTTAAAGGTCACTCAAAGTCATGCAAATAGCAACTGAATATTGGGGATTAAATAAATCTGAAGACCAGCCATGACATTCACACAAGGCATGAAAAACACAGCTAACCATGTTTTCCGCCAAAATATGACGAATTTTTGGTATATAGTGACCACTTCGGTAAATAGCGACCACCTTCAAAAAAAAATGCTCATTTTTTAGTTTAAAAAATGGTTACTATTTACCCAACGGTGGTGACTATTTATCAAAAGGTGGTCACATTTTTTTGGTCGCACGTGAGACGGTTGTATAATAGAATTTGCATTTTTCAAAATGTTTTCGTGTTTCTTCATCGTTATCAGCTAAGCTAGCTAACATATGCTCATTCTTCGAAATGCAAAAGTGAAGAAACATACTATTTTGCACTCGTGTCATATAACCTATGTTAAGGCAATAGCCTCCAACACCAATGACATGAAATCGTAATCTTTTCCTTGGAACATTTATATGATAACCTAATTCCTTCGTAACCCACATCTTTCAAAATGGAAGAACACTTAACCGATCTAACAACAAGGTCTTATTTGAATCAACAAGAGATTTACAGAGAAGGAAATAATTTCCGTCATTTGGTTAACAAATGGAGCTAGAAGAAAATGAAAGAGAAGGAAATGTTCGGAGGAAAAACTCCCCTACTCCTTCCGCTCCCCTTCATATCCTTTCAAAGTGTTGTCCAAACAAGGTATAATACCAAGTAAGATATACACTGTTCATTTTTAATGTATCAAAATACGAAGTAATTTGTTTTTGCAATATCAGTTCTAGAAAGTATTTCCCTACAATATCAATTTCTCCCAAGGTAAAATATAAATTTGTTATGTTGGATTTATCACGATAATTTTTCCTACAGTTTCACTTCTAAAAATATAATTATCACGGGGCATATATTATGAGAAAACGTCGCTCAAATTGGATATTGGAGACCAACTGATTACCGAAGTTAGATAAGGTTAATATATATTTCAAAGGCGTCTTTCTCAGTGATAACCTATATATATGAGATATGCTAACTTTCACTTGACATGCAGTTCACAGGAAACTTCAGTCACACATATTTCAAAATCAAAACAACAAAATGGTCAAGACGGTTGTTATCTGCGCAGGGAGCTTTAAATATAAAGCATCTGCTCAGGAAAGTGTCGCCGTGTCCTATGCTGTACAAGTGTAAGACTAGTTTTCAAAAAGTAAAAAGCCCATTTAGTTAGAACCTTTTTTCAAGTAGGACGACCGCTGATGGGCAGATGATCAGTGCAGGAGCTGGAAGACTCAGGTTTCTTCGGCTGAACCAAGATCATGGTCATGTTGTCGCAACCTTCTCCACCAGACGAAGGAGCCAAGCACTTGTCAAAAACCATCTCGCATATGGAAGAAAGCTTACTTTGCTGAAAAATTTGAATAGCTTATTGATTAATTAAGAGGTAATCCAATACCCACCCAAAAAAAAAAGATAGTTAACTCACTGATTTCAGTTGTTCTCCCACAAAGTCTACCAGTTGTTGGCTTGACATACAGTCCCTGCAAGAGATTAGACATGGTTTTCAATTTTCCGTCAATTAAAAAAAACAAAAAGAAAAAGAAAAAAAGCTAGAGAAACATTGAACAAATCTATGAGGGGTTTTATGTGTAAGTGCGAGATATATTGGTGACTTTCAGTTGCAATACTATTCAAAATAACAATAACCAAACCCGACAATGATCACTTTATCATTCCATTGAATGTAACTTTCAAAATTGTCAAATTACGGAAAGGAAGATCTGTTTCTAAAACTGATTAACTACACAAAAGGGAGTTAGAGCACTGATGAGGCGTACCATATACCATCACATGCTATTGCAATGAACTCCACGTCATCTGAGAGCTCAACCTGAAGAGGTTACCATCAAGATTATAGTATCAGATTTAAGACGATATGCACACTCCTACAGGGCCAATGACATGACTGACTGAATAGACTATACCGTGCTTATGTCCGGATTCGCAGTCACTATCTGCTCCTCTGCAGGTAATACTTTGTTGCGCTTAAACTCCATATCTCCTGCTCACAACATGATCACATTAATGTACATGACACTGTAGTAAGGTGCTTGATAAAAAAAAATACGTAAACAACATAAACATTATACTAGTCGCTAGTCCTCAAATGTTCCAGCCTATGGTGGGTAACAGAGAGTCAGACATACACAATCTTTCCCTGTCTAGTGATCGTTTATGAATTATGCGATATTGGGTTGTAGATATTTGTAGATTGACTGCTACTTCATAGAATGACAGGCCCGGACAATTTAGTGAACCATTTATCTGTTGTACACCGTAGGCAAGGCCAGAGAATAGTGTATATTTGGCTTCACTGGAGATGAAAATCAGAAACAGGCATATTTACAAAAATTACTCGTGCAGGATAATTTATAATACCTATTGCTCTTGCCAAGTTAAGACATCCATTCACACGTCCACCATGAATGAAACCGCCTGCTTTTAGAATTCTTTCTTGTTCAACCTCGAGTTCAGGCTTGTGATCCTTGGATAATTCAAGGGCCTGCATAATATCACAGAAGTGAAGCAAGCATTTAAGGTATAATTTTACCTCCACATGCAGTGCCAAAGGTGCTTTCTTTAAATACTGAGAAGCAAGTAACAAACTACCAAAGCACAGCAGAATGTTTTTCAATGTACGACAGATTGAAACACAAACTACTTTCAGTGTAACAGCTATCAAAACCTATGCTGTGTGTGAGGGGGGGGGGGGGGGGGGGGGGGGGGGAGAGAGAGAGGACTACCTGTCCACCTTTGGACATTACACAACGAGAATCACCAGCATTAGCTACAAGTAATTTGTTCTCACGAATTAATAAAGCACAAGCTGTGCATCCCGAGGATGGTTCCTCTGAATCAGAATCAGCTTCCTGGTTCAAACATAAAAGCAAAATATAAGTTGCATAATTTCACAGAATAGATGCCGCTGTGAAAATAAGTGATGACACCGCTGATGAAAGATCTTTGCATGTTTTCACATATAGAGTTGATACTTTCAGGGACTCACTAGCTTCATTCATGGATAGATTCGACAGCCATAGTAGGTGAATTTGCTTGTGTAGCTACAACATGATAGGTTAAAAATGGGGAAAGAAAAAACATTCCATATTTGGCAATTAAACCTTTAGTTAGGTTGAACATATGTCTTCGGGTGCAGACTATTTTGATTCAGCAATTAAATCTTTCGTGGTACTACGAGAAAAACTTGAATATTTGCATAAGCACAGAAGCACCATCACGGCCAAATTAATTTTAATCAACAATTTAAGTTAGATGTAACTTAACATCTCTTTGATTAGCGTTCAAAGAGATAAGAGTATCACCGAAACAGTAAGTTGACTCTTCAGAGTCTTTGAAATAAAATTTAAATTCTCTCAATTCCATTAATATTGCCCCCTTTGGCTTTGGCAATAAAATTTGACAGCTATTTCTAAATATTTGGAAAGATTAACTATCATAGTTGACTATGAAAGTCAAATGGATATAATATAAGCTAACGTATACTTGTCATTCGTTGCCGAAAGGGTACAGTATTAGTAGAAACAATATGGAGGAGACTGAGACTCTTGTAGAAAGAGAAGCTTAACCAGAATTCTAAAATTGTCACAATAGTACGAGAACACCTGTATATTTTTAACTAGTAGTCATGTTAATTTGAAGCCTCTACGAGTATACGACATATATTTTTCTACAAAAACCCAGTCAGATTGCACGTCAAAGGGTATGATCCTTGCAATTTTAAGAAAACTAGGGTTTTCATTAGATTCAAAATGAACCTGTAGAATCTCCATTACCAAGACAACATGTGAAGTTCAGACTTATGTAGCTAAAAGAAAATGAATGCAGTACCTAGTTGGTTAGTAACCTAGCAGCAGTTTGGGGGAAGAAGAGGTTATTAACCAACAATGCATAGACATCAGTATTACCATATATGCATATCTGCTCCATACATAAGCAGCTAAAATCAGACAACACTAGCACATGGTACAGGATTTTGGTTTTATACTTGAGTTTGAAATCAGGCGTTGCGTTCTAATCTTGATCGATGCTCTATAAATACTCCCGATAATGCCGCAAAAAGCAATCCAGGAACGTGATTGTTTTAAAACAGTTTTGAAAATTATCAGGATCGCATTTTATCATATTTAGAGACTATATTGGCCACAATTTACGATAGTGGGCCGCAATAGCTGATAGCGCGACCATAACCAAAACTAGGACTTAATACTATGGGTGAGCCAGTGCCGAGTGCCGAATACCCACCGTTGTATTCTTTTTTAATTTATAGTAGAACGTTGTACTCTTCAAGAACTAAAATAGAAAATTAGACATGTAAAGATCGCTAATAAATCACTATTTTCTAGTCATCTAGTTATCTGAATAAAATGAAAAAGTTATGAAGCTAACAGTCAGAAACCAGGATACTCACACGGTAACACCACCTCCAAATTCCAAAAACTTTAAAAATCTGCATTGATAGCAACAACTTCACAGTTCATGAAACATGCGACGACACAAGTGAAAAGTCTTTGTACAAAACATTGCATTTTGTACAGAAAGCCTTACAAGAGAATATATGACCAAAAAATTGAGTCAACCCCATAAAGAGCATCACAACGGTAACAGACTTAAAAAGGAGAGATGGGGGCGTTAAAGCCTAGCTATCAAGTATGACAAGATACTGAGACTCAAAAGTTTCCAAAAGTGGAGGTATACAATAATTGTCAATTGCCATCTCCTACAACAACAACAACAACAGTACCTCATTGCCTCGAACAGCTCCAGCAAATGAATGATTGTTCACAGAAAAAGAAGTGTAAAAAGTTTGGTGAATCATTTTGTTTTATTACCTCATTATGCAGATCCAAAACACAATGAGTCTTTAACTTCATTAAAAATAGAAACTAATTAAGCTAGAAAAGGTTAGAAAGCACACTTGATTTTCTGAAGGTTAATTGCATTCCAACGATGCCGAGATTTACAAAATTCGATTTAGATCTTATGAGATCAAATGATTTTAAGAACCGGTCAATTTGGTGGGGGTGGTTAGTGACTATGTAGTTATTTACTTGTTCTAGTTAGAACACACTGTAGAAAGACATAGAGACTGAGATGAAGTAATATATAAACAGAGGTCAAACAAACGAAAATCATCAGTGATTCCCTAAGAGCGAAGCTAAAAACAGAATGCATAAAATATTGAGCTATATCAAAACTTCAAGTAGCTGGTGCTTCCATTACATATTTACATAGTTTGAACAAATAGAGCTAGTGTTTAAGAAGATATCAAGAAGCTAGCTGGGCCCACTACAGGTTACAAATGAACTTCTATGCATTATCAAAGGCCCATATTTTATGAACCTATGAGGCTCACAATTGACCACTTCCAATGCGAGAAGGCCTTCAAAATATACTCCCTCCCATAGTCCTACCCAAAAAGACCTTCTCATTTCGACTTTACTCAGTCTTCAAGACAACACATTGATTGTATTTATTTGCACATCTAAATTGATTATTTTTATTAAAAATGATTTTACGAAAGATTTTTGGTGACAATTATAAATCTTTTAGCATAATATAATTTATTTTTGGGAATGATAAATACAACCCTAAGGGCTGTATTTAAGAAGCTAAAAAAGGAAATTAATACTTTATATTGTTATTAATTACATCATTTTCTGTGCAATGTTGTCAGAAATTCCTATAATAATACCAAATTTGGAAGGATTTACCTCCTTAAATACAACCCTTAGGGCTGTATTTAACATTACCCTTTATTTTATTTTCAAATATTAATGGTCCAAGTTTTACAACTCTGACCTTAAAAAATGAAAGAATTCTGCTTGGACTGAGGACAGCCGAAGTACCTCTTTTGATGATCCATTTGGCATACCCTCGCTTCCATCACTCTTGAAATGTAATTCATCATCAAAACTGGCACCTTTTCCTACATCATCCTTAAGTAATTTTTTCCAATTTATATTAGAACGCATCATCTCATCCATTCTGCCGAAAAATCAAAACCGAAGATATTAGCTGAATTCATCCATTGAAGACATTTGAAATTCTAAACGTTAAGATTGATCCCAAATAAAATTTCAGAGAAGTTAAGAGACACTGCCACTGGACATGACTAAAATGTAAATTCAAAATATATCAAAAGAAAAATATTCTACCATGGTGATAGGCCACGGACATTGAACTTACATACTCATCACAACAATTTTTCAGAAATAAAAGAGAAAATGAACACGACAAAAAAATTGATTTCAAAATTTGGAACTCAACATGGTAATAAGGATCCTAGACATAATATATATGATCACTACCATTTGCCAGCATAATCCACCAATATGCTCTCTCAGTCTCACTTAAGATATGTTTTAACACATTTCAGAGTTGCCGGTTTGCCATTCCAACAAAGGCAGTAACCAGATAATAGTACTACACCTTGTGCATCCATTTTTATATGATCTAACTAAATTTCATTTGTGCGATATACTACGTAGCTCAACAATTTCTACACCTTTATGGCTTTGCCAAACAAAAAAACATACATTTCATCACCCAGCGGAGATCCGATACATGATCTTTCAAGAATACAATAAATCATCTTGCTAAACGTACCCAAAATTACGAGGTCTGAAACATGAAATACCAATATAATAATTGATATTACAAAAGTGCACCCTACGGCAGTGCCTACATCAAGAATCTATTTGACATTATTGCATAAACTTGAGGAAAAATTGTCAATTGGTACCTATTCCCTAATATGTAACGCTTTAACAAATTAGTACCTATCGGAAAAAAACTTCAAAAATAAACACCTAATAAAAGTTTGTTTAACTGATTGCTTATTTCGGTCCACTTTTCCCCACTTTCCAACAATTTTGTTCACTTCTCGAGCATTATTTTCCCTTTCTTCCCAAAATATCCCTCCATAAAATCCATTCTTTTTCCCCACCATTGAAACACACAAATAGTGCCCCTTCATCTTGGTTTTTTCTCTCCATTAGAATACAAACTTCAACTCTATTCATTCCTTTGATCCCATTTTAAACCTCATCGTCTCCATTCTCCATTACAACCAGAAATTAAGTATTCTCCTTTGTCTCTTACTTCCTAATACTAACTTTTTTTCTCATCTACTTGAACTTTACATTTGAAATCTGAAATTTCACCCCCAAAGTTCATCTAGACCCTCAATTTGTATAAATCCAAAAAAATCAAAGATTTATAATCTTAATCGAGAAAATAGAGAATGAAATTATCAAACTCATAACCCAGTTAGTGCAAGTCCGCAACTAATTCGGCTTACTATGGTGAGAACCTTTTGAAATCGTGTTGCAACTCTTCTCACCTGATTTTTACTCTTAGTCTACATTAGTGACTAGGCTCACCAATTTCTTAAAAGAGGAGAAGACATGGAGAGAAGGGCGAGAAGAAGATGAAATACTTTTTATGCTTTATTACCTTCATTTTGCTGATCTTAGTCTACATTTTAACTAATTACCTTCATTTTATTCAACACGAAGTAGTTTGGTAAAATGAATCTGAAATGGAGAAAGAGAGGGAGGGGAGAGGGGAGAGGGGAGAGGGAGTGGGAATGGGAAAGTGGTTACTTGGTTAAAGATGAAAATGGGAAAGTTCCATATTTTTTTCACTCGAAATTCTGATTTGGTATCGACTGTAAACAAAGGACACTTTATAAGTGTTAAGTTTTAGACACTTTTCAATTAGGTACTTATTTGTAAAAAAAGTATTATATATTAGGTATTAATTGACAATTTATCCTAAAATTAACCTGAATACGCTCTAAAGGTTGAGGAACCAGTTTGAGCATCTTCCACATTCGCAGTTTGTAAAACCCATTAGCCATATTGATTGTTGCTATAGGAAGTTAGATAAATCTATGATATCAACAAAAAAAAAAAAAAAATTTTTGCAAAACACGACTACGCTTAACGATAATGAAGTGCTGAATGTCACTTGGGGAAATCTAAAGATTGTATAGCCACATAGATAAACAACTGGAATTGAACTACAGTAACAAAGCGTCCAGGTAACCTGAGAAATACTCTTCGAATAGAGCTACTTAAATCTCCGGCTTTGTATGCTTCATCAGTAAGTAGCTCTTTGTGAAGAAACTTTGCACAGAACTTAGCAACTGCTTTACCTGCAAACACCAGAAGATAAATTTAACTTTATCACAACATCCTCTTCATTAGCTCTGAATAAAAATAAATAAAAAATAACATCCTCCGCGTTAACTTCATTCTTATTCCAACTTATTTCACATTTCCACAACAGAGAGCAGCATAGTAAGTCATCATTAGTTCATTAACCCCACCTCATCCCCTTATTTCATTGGGAGGGAACACGCTGAAATTAGATTGGTGTAGTCCTGTGGACACAACTAGAGAAACAGTCACAGTGAAAGAATGATTAAAATACCTCCATGGCCATCATACACAGCAAAGAAAGATGTGGAACTGTCCAAATCCGTAATGGCAGCATGCTGTGAACCAAGTTGAACACACAACACACAATAATCAGATTTGAAATTAGCAAGGAATTACATGCTTCCAAACAATGACCTAACAATGTAGAAAAGTAAAGAAGGCACACTCTTTCATATTAATGGCAAGTGCAAAAACAAAAGTTGCAGTAGAGCAACAAGAGCAATTAACTTGTTGTAAGGATGAGGGATAAACTATGTGATTCCATTTAATCACAATCTAGGCAAACATATCAATCTGTCAGGTGACTAACGTATTCAGTATCCTTTTGCAGCGTTTGATCACTTGTGAAGATTACTTGGTGATGATAAGCTACTCCTCCATCACATTATGATACTATTAAATATGCATATGTGAACTTCTCTAAAACAACTAGATTGAATCCCTTTTTTTGTCGTATAGCTAGTGTGTTATAACTTCTCGATCACACCCACACAAAACTAGAAGTAGCATGAAAGAGCTGGTTTTAAAAAATGCCTGCATGTAGCCAGTTTACATGAGGCCCTGAAATGCCTCAACATGCAGTATGAACAATCAGCACTTGGCGTTGTGCCTGAAGGTTAGCATTCCATACCCTTCGCGCAGCATATGCATAGACAGTAAGTATTTTAACGACCATTCAGAAATGATAGCAATTATAGTTACGGACTATCCCTTTTCTAAAGTCTGGTGATCAAGACAGGTTATTAGTAATCAAAAATAGTTTGCATGATGTCACTTCTATGTGTTTTTATCTTCATTTACTCTGGCCGTCTCATCTACTTCATCCAATATAACAGAACAACAATTGAGCATCACAACAWACTGAAAGTACCACTTGATAATTGGCATAGAATCACCCAAAGAGTAAGGAAATATATAATATTCTTATGAATTAACTCTACTAACCGCATCTTCCATAGACGAACGCCAACCTTGCATGGAAGATAATCCATATCTCAGTCTGCAATTTTCACCATCTTCAGACACCTTCTCGGTTTTAGGTTTACTGAGATATGTACCCATTACGTCAAACTGCACAAAAAAATTGCCATAGATCAGCATATAAGAAATAGGAGGAGCTCATCGAAACTCAGCAAGGTACTAAGAGTAATAACCCACTCCGTAATACATTCAACTGAAACTTAATGTCATCACTCTTTTCGCTCTATGTTGTGTATAGCCAGTTAGCCACCCCATTCCAACACCTAAGAGTGTTTAAAACCTTTCACTGCTCGTTCATCAACCGTCAACATACTCACCAACCACAGGCACGAAACTTCAACTGAAACTTAATCTCATCACTCTTTTTCCTCTATGTTGTGCAAAACCACCCAATTCCAACACCTAAGCACACCAAGACCTTTCACTGCTCGCTCATCCACCATCAACATACTCTCCAAAGTCCAACCACAATCACAACTTCCTAAGCATGCATCAACTCAGCTAAATACTCTTACCACAGCCTACGCTTCGTCAATAGAGCAGCCTAATAATATCTACACAAACACAATATTCCCTGTCTTCTAAATTCAATACTCCGTAATATACAAGTAAAAATTAGCAACGTCAATGAACAATCTAAGTATCAGAAATGCTTCATTTTCAAAATTGCGCGACTTCACCAATCATTTGTTTACCTTTTAAAATACCTCTCGTAATGAATATAAAAGGTAAACAAATGACTGCACGGAAAAAGTAGTTAGACATAAATCAATCTAACACGAATAATTAGACGACTAACTCGCCGAATTCGATTCGTAACTGCATCATCAAAAATAAAACATCAAAAATAGGAGAAGAGAAGACGTTATACATTATTATGAAGAATATAACAGTTGTTGAAATGCTGATTCTTGTGATTTGGAGGTATAATTCTTCAATTAAAAGTTGAATTTGAAATTTCTAGGGTTTTGGTGTTAATTTTTCTGGCGATTTCTGTGGGTAGAGAATCTGGAGATAGAGAGAGCCGATAGGGAAGAGCGGTTATCGCACAAATGAAATGAAAGAGGTGAAAACTTTTCTTCTTTCCGTTTCCTTTCTGAAAGGGACGACAATATTACATACGTGGCAGACAATATTTAATTCACAAGTTGTTAAAAATCCACTGTTACAAAAACCAGGTTTTAATTAAAAAAAACTCATCTTAAATCAGTGTGCTACGTGGCCGACCTCGTAGTAACTTGTTTGTTTTAGGAGTTGGTCACTCTCCAAACGGTCGTTTTAGTCTAAAACTAGGTTTGTGACCCGTGAAATTCACGGGTTTATCTGTTTTAATTTTGTTATTTTTATCGTATTGTTTATATTTGTCTGAGAAATTAGTTGATCTATTAAAAAAATATAGTCTTGAAATACATAAAAGTTAGTTAGTTAATGCCTTATTTCTTTGACAACTTTGATTTATTTTCTAAACGATATATTATACTTTAGTTGTTATTTTGATTAATATACTAAAAATAYGTGACTTTAAAATAAAATACCTTCAATGACCCCAATAATTCATGACACCCATGTAAAAAAATTTAATGCTTAAGGTTGTCTTTTAATTAGATTATATAAATTTTGTACTAACTTTTCTATGGGAAAGCTTAAACGTCCATTTGTCATATAGGTAAATAAAGTTAGTAACCGAAGACGAAAGGGCAAATTAATGCATAATGAATTATTTCTCTTTTTTTTTCCTTTC
>VHZZ01012058.1:31958-44250 GCA_009801015.1 Silene noctiflora | reverse complement strand
GGATACAAATCCATGTGAAGTTAGGCCCATTACCCACTATAATCTTAAGTCAATTCTTTACATTTGATATCCTATAAATAGGCTTCAAATACACAWTTTAAGGAGTTGAAAAAGAAGAAAAAAAAACTCCACAATACCAGAATATTTGGCCGGTGCTTCAACAAGGGAAAAAGGAGGTTTTTTTTTCTTTCATTTTCATCACTAAACTTGATCAATATTTGATCAAATATGATCAAATAAAATCACAAATAAATAATATTCATCTTATATTATTAGTGTAATATTATTTGTAGTATTAATTACAAGATAACTACTAAAACTATCTAGTTAATATTTTTAGTAGTTTTGGGATAGTCTTTGGTGCTCACCATAGGAGGTACTCTAAGTTGAGTACTAGGAGAATCATCCATTTCAATAGCTCAAGAACAAATTTAAGGAAGGTGTCTTTGAATTTGTGCCCATATATTGCCATACCTATGTAAGGAAACTCATCTTAAAATAGTTTTAAGACACTTTTATGTATTTTATTTTGCATGCATGTGTATTAGATGACATAAAAATAAAAATAATGTAATTTCTTGTTATATTAAAGTGTCTAATATGTGGTCTAATCTAACACCTCCCTATTTATAAAGCGATCCACTAGGCTGAACTTTCTCATGCCTTTTGAAGTAACAAGACGTTCTACTTCAGCTTTGGTTAACCCTAGAAGGTCCCTAAATTTATTCTTATATCCTTGGGAACTACGAGGAAATATAGGCAAGCTTTCAACATCCCACCCACCAACTGCTGCAAATTCCTCGGGAAAATAATATATTTCTCCTCCTGGAAATGCAAAAACATGGAGAATTGGTTTCCAATATTCAAAGCATGAATCTAAAAAGAGCTTCACCATATTCACTTGCTTGAAACAAATAATTTGACCAATATTAAATGCGGCCATATCATGCTTCTCCACATTGGAAAACTCATTTGTCCATTGCTTGAGATGGGATTCGAAGGCATCCATATTATGTATGTTATACTACAAAATAATAGAATGGAGAATTGTGAGACTAAGAGTTCACTCGAGGTCTCTATATATACTAATCGGGCTTTCATATTTCAGCTCAGGAACAGACAAAGCTAAGAGAGAACGCAGCATCTGCTATGCCTTCAGCAAGGGTCGCACCTTTTGCTACGCGTCTTCCTCGAGCTGTTATCCCACAGTTTTCTGCGGAGGAGTTTCCTAATCCGGTTTTTGTTAATTTTTCCTATTCCTATAGGATTTTCAACACTTTTTTTTCCGGAAAATTGACTTTCCTTATCGTAATCAAAGTTTTTTTTATCGAGTTCGCATTTCGAGGCAGCCGCTCCCGATGCATAATTACCCATTTCATTTTTCGTTTTTTTAGGGGGGAAGAACTCCTCCAGCGTCGTTATATTACATTTTCTAACAATTTCTTTGTCTTTCCGTGTCAGCCATTTCAAACTTTAACATTTTCAAACTTACTCATTTTCATTTCTTTTTTTTAGAGGAGAAGCACTCCCGTCATTTAATCGTGCACGCCACTGTCCACTCATTTTGGGCATTTTTTTTTTTCCTTTCGATTCGACTGAAGAGCACATTTTCAGCCATTTTAACTTGTAATTATATGTTCATTTTTTGCTTTTTTTTTGTTTTTTTTCTGTGTATATTTCGGCAGCATGACGACGTAAGTGGTCGCTATGTCAAACCTGTTTCCAAACTAACCTTAAGGTATAAGTTTCATCTACATCCAACAGCAACAAAGGCATGCAGGCCCCTATATATACATACCAAATGTGCAAAATATATATACAGAGGCTCGAGCTCATATCTGAGAACAAAATTAAGTCAAAAAAATGTACAAAGACTAGGACGCGACACTACTCCTCAGCCCGACGCCTCCTAAGGTCGTCAATCATCGGCTCCAAAATGGCGATGTCAGCGTCACATACCTCTAGCTATCTCTCTCCAAGCGGGCTGCTTCCTCACGTGACCGCTCCAACTCGAGCTCCAGCTCACGCTCCCGCTGTAAAAGAAAATAAACAAATAAATGCAAAGGAAGCTTCTAAAGAAATCCACATTTTTAAACAAATAAGGAAAGGTTCTTACCCCTTCTCCAGTACGACCCTCGAGTGCCTCGACAGTTGTCGGTCGTAGTCGGTTGGCCATCCGCCACAGCTCCACATGCCTCAACGGCGCCACCTACATTTTCAAATCAAGTCAAGTATCATTTCATGTTCTTTCATGCTACCTAGAAAGGATTAAAGGAGAAATTTAAAACTGAAAGCTCACCCTCCTCACGACATGCTGCCACTCGTCGAGGCCAGCCTCGGTCACTGCCTCAGGGAAGGAAGGGACCTCCATGGACACTGTCACGCCAGCCGGCCCCACGTACTCCAAGGTGTCGGGAAAAGCTTGGGGCTCGGCGCTAGCAATGTCAATGTCCTGTTAAATACAACAATGGTTACATTATTTCCCTTTCAAAAGACAATCAAATCAAAACAAGCAAAAAAGGACACTCACAACGATCGGCCAGTGCGCCAACCTTCTCAAAACAAACTCCGAGTACTCTAGCTCGGGAAGAACAAGAGTGTCGCTAGCAGCTCCGGCAAGGTCGACAGTCCTCTCCGCCTTGGAAGGCTCCCAAAACATCGTCCGTGGTGGATCGACAAGGATAGTGAAAGTGTCACAGGGACATTGCCTAGCCAGACGCTAACCTAGGTACCAAACATGCCCCATAGGCATTGTAAGAAGGAGTCTACTCGAGCTCACAGGCCTAAGTACCTCAACCACAAAGGCTGGTGTCCCTGTGTAGTCCTCTCAAGGCCTCGGCACCCAGTGAAGTCACATTTCAAGCATCAAGTAATCAATATCGAAACAACAATTAAAATGGGTAACAAAACGAAGACTAGAAAGAAAACTTACGCTGTCAAGTAGCAAAACGTTGACACCCCTTCTACAGGTGTCGTAAGTGGAACACTGGCTCTTCTGTCTATAGATGATCCAGTCCCTCATGACAGGATACTGCCTAGGCACGCCAGCCGCCCTCGTGGGCGCGAAGCCGGGAAAGTACGAGTAGATCCAGGCTTAAATGAAGAAAAGGGGAGATTTTAAATGTTCGTTCATTTGCCAAGTCACTTGTTTAGTTGTTAAAGTTTACATTTTAAGTAGTCATTTACTTACCTACATCTATAATGATCATTCATTAGTCAAAGCAAGTGAATAATCATTTATTTACGCTTATTCGTTCTATATAAACTATGCATCTATGTACAAAAGTAAAGGGGGAGATAAGCACTTTTATTCCATTTTTATTCCTATAAATGAAGAAATAAAGAATGAAAGGAAGGTTCATACCTCCAAAACAAGTCCTGGACCAACGGTAGCAGGCGACGTCCCTCTCCTCAACAGCTCGGGATGCATCATGACCCTCATGTAGAGAGTGAGGATCGCAAAGCTAGGGTTGACCTAGTCCAGACAACCTAGGCCACCCAAGTTAGCAAGAAAGGGAAGAAGCTTCATCGACAACCTCTCCCCCTTGTCTCCGAAGTAAATCGAACACAAGAACCACCAAAGCCAAAAGCGAGCTCGCTGCTCGACCGTACATGGCGGAGGAGTCACCCAACTCCCTCCCTCGGTTAGTTGTACTCTAGGAAGAGTCTTCCCGTCAAAGTACTCCTTGACATAAGAACTCAAAACTAGACCGGTTACCCTAGCCACGACCTTGGGTAAAGACCATCCCACAAGCCTCCTGGCCTCAACTGAGTCAACACTCATGGCCGTCTCGGGCCACCCCATTTGGCTCATCTCCGAACGGCAAGCCGGAGATCATGCCAAAGTCCTCCAAAGTGACCCCGATCTTACCGAACAACAGGTGAAAGGTCGAGGTCGTATCCCAGAAATGGTTCAGGAATGCCTGGATCAAACACATGCTGGCACGGATTTTCCTAGCTCGGATCTGGCGCCAAGCCCATACCAAAGCACCAAAGGCACCCCCGTCAAGGATGCCTCTCTCCTCCTCCATCAACCTCTCTTAGGCCTCCATCATGGTCGTATACCCCGAGAACAACCTCATGTTTCCAGCCTTCTGCAAAATTCAAACATTATTAGTCAAAGTTTTTCTCGAAAAGAAAAGAAGATTAAAAAGTTAGTAAATCTGAAATTTGAAAGCTTACCAGACTCCTTACTATTCGGTACGACAAGTGTCTCTCCGCAGCCCAAATGAAATGCTGAGCATCCCATTTGTCAGCCCACTCAGACGCCCGAGCAGGCTGACAGCCACCTCTCCTAAGGCTCACCCTCTTGGGCAGCTCCTCCTCCACCACCCCGTCCTCTTGGACGCCCGTATCCACCACAAGGGTTGAGGAAGGCTCAAGGTTAACGTCCATGAAGTCACGTCCGGACATCGAAGGCATATCCTTTGCAAAAATGAACATTCTAAGTCATTTCGAGTCATTTCGGGCTATTTTATAGGCCGTTTTCGAGCTAATTTTGAATCATTTCGAGTTTGTTTCCTACGCAAATGGGTAAGTACGTTATACTATGTTCCTACGTATCTTAAACATCCTTAATGACGACGATAAGTCAAAAATTCGGCAGCATTTCGCTATAAATAGCCTAAACCAATACAAAAAGTGTCACGGAGGAGCAGTCACAAACTAAAATTCCGACATGATATAAAATTTACCCATAATCCGAGGGTTCCAAAACATCAAGTTTGATCGATTTTGGACTAGTTTAAAATCATTTTCGAGCCATTTAAGCGGTTTTAGCCTTAAACCGTCACATTTTGCTACCATTTCATCAATACTTGACGAAAATTCGAAATAAACACATGGTTGTGATCCTAGGAAGTTCTACTACTCAATTATAATGTCAATTTCAAGGAACAATTGCATTTGAGACAAAAGCCCCAATTTTTCGACATATGGGGTATATAAACCCTAATTTCAATACTCAAATCAAGCTACAAATGCGATTAAAGCGAAAGGCGTGATACATACATGGATTAGTCATGGTCTAGGGCAAGCTTTTGATCGATTTATGATGATAATTGATGGAGAGTTTGAGGTTTTTTTTTGTGTTGTATAAGACGAAATGTCGAAATGAAATGAAGCACGGTATTGCGCTCAATTCCAGTTTTCATCCAACTTGGATAAGCTTGGGAGAAATTGCAGCACTTGATGTGCTTCTTCCTGAGATCGCAGCTCCTGCTCCGCCCTTTCTCCAGCAAGTTTCTTGCTTTCAGGATGTTACAAGTTCGTTACTTGTGGGTCCTGCCTCTATTTATATTGTTTGAAACGTTTCTTTACGCGTTTCGAGGTATTTTCGCAAGATATCCTCTATATTTTCTCATCAGATCTACTTTTCCCCCAGTAGATTGTACACATTTCTTCCTCGGCAGAGTATATTGGGGCATACAGCCCATGTATTCTTCGATCAACAGGATTTGCTTCCAACTAATGCAATCTTATTCTCTTAGACGGTTCTCGAAAATTCCGTCCTATTATTATCTCCTCAGCAGTTTCGACCAACATCCTGCTGCAATTTTGATTCCAACCAATGCAAGCAGATTCAAATGTTGACCTATTTTCGCCGAATTACTATCATCAGCGGTTTCAGAAAAAACTATTCTTCTCATTTCTCCAGCGTCTCCTGTTGTCCGCATCCTGCCATTCCCCACGGATTTTCAGGTATTATTTCTTCTTATGGTTGGAGAGCTTTCCTACGCAGTCTACTGGACTTTAAACGACTTCCCCGGAAGTCGACAGACTCTAAAATGTTCCCGACGACAGGCCCTTGGTTCAGTCCCCTTGAACCACCTCGCGCACCATAATCTTCAGGTTGTAATCTTTGATTGACCTGAGGGTTATACTTTGACTTTTGCCTTGTCCAAACCTTAGCCAAAGTGGGGGCTCTGTAGATACCTCGTTTCTACATCCTTTGACAAAAAGTCGATGATGATTGGGCCGCATGTTTAATATAGGAAGCATTAATATGACATTCTACTAATTCGTCAACCAATGATTGCCTAAACAGTCGTATCAACCCCTTTATTGTCATCTACGTGCAGATATGGTCGTTTTGGCAGTAATTAAAGTGCATTTGGCGTCCGGCTTTAAAACTGTCTTCATTTTCTCAAAAACCGTCTCAAATCTGAGTCGGGATTCCTGGACTGGATTCCTGCAGTATCCAAATCTTTCAGGATTTCATTATGTATTTCAATTCTTCCAAAACTCTCACCTCATGATTAGTATAAATAGAGGCCTTCGTCTCACATATTCTTCACGCGGGTGTCCGCCCCTTCTCTTCTCTCTTTGCATTCTAAGACCACGTGCTTTTTTTACGACGCCTACGTGCTTGAGAATTCTTGACCACGTAAGCCTAGATCATTCTAGGTACCAGTCACGTTTCGCATAGACCTACCAATTTGACCACTTCACTTTAATCAACCTAATTCATCAATCATTTTTCTTAAATCCTTTTCAAAGGCATCTTCATTACATCGAGTCGAATTAGTCAATTTTTCTTCATAAACAACTAAGTAAGAGGGTCTAAAATCTTGTTTGTATTTTATTTTATGAATTTATAGTCATGTAAGAGTCTAGGACGTAAACACGCCTTCAAAATCGTAAGTTTTTAAACCTTTTTGATGAATCAGCAGGGAAAGACTGTCGAGAATAAACGCACGAGCAGTTACGCCTTCTGGAACAATAGCATCATATGATGCGCCTCTTCCAGAGGCTGCTTATCCGCTGCTGCTTTTCTTCTTCTTCCTCGAGTACCAATTGTTTCGTCCCTTATATTTTATTTCCTTTTATTTCATAATTTCCAGTTTCTTAATTATTTTCTTTCATCTTTCGACTTAAATCCCTTATATTCTAATATTTGCGAGTCTTTTCCATTTATTTAAACCCGAATTTTCAATGGTTCGATCTTCCCATATCAAATCATTAAAATTCGATTTTGTACATGTTTTCCGCTTTATGACGATCTTTTGTTTATACATAATCTGTTAAATCACCTTAATTCGAGTCTAATATCAATTAATACACCTAAATTAATCAACGAACGATAGCAACCCGCGAGTCTGACTTTCACAGTCAGAATCCAACTCGAGAACAGTCGCACAAGAAGATGCGCCTCTTCCACAGGACGCATCATGTGCTGCGCCTTTTCTGTGTTGGCTTCTGCCTCTGAACTCGTCTCCTTTTGAAGTAGTTATTCTAATTAGTTTATAATTAACTATTATCCATATTATCACTCTTCGACGTGTTTAATATTTTTATTTATTTTATTTCTATTATTTATTTTACGTCCCTAAACCCTTTTTTAGCGTGTTTATGGCATAGATTGATTTGTCCTTTTGTAATTTTATTTCCTTGTAATTTATTTCGTTTTGCATGATTTATTTATCTGGTTTACTCACATGTAATGAATGTAAATCTTTCACTTTGACCAAATTATATGCTAATTATGTGTTAACCGACTTAGTTTAATTCACATGTTAGGACTAATCAATTACGTGTTGCATTGCATGCATATAACGAACAACATATCGAGTGTAAATGACATTCCCTGATCATTAGTAGAGGCCGCTATCAAGGCGGGCTGGATTAGGTGTTCTAATAAGAGCTTTCTAATACGTACCCTCACCCCTTACTCAGATATCTCTGAACACCAGTGTTCATTGGCATCGCGAGAGTCATTCTAGACATGGAATGCTAAGGGCGGCGAATTTCTTAAGTGTTCATATCACTACTTTGTGTATTGGCATGGTACGAAGTATTCGAACGGATCCAATTATCCATAAAAATTGGTGGCGACTCCACAAATGCAGGCTTGTTCAAACCATTCGCCGGTTGATGCCTTACAAATCGGTAATGGTCCATGACGTGATTTGTCAACACAAAGTTCCGTGAGGGAAGTATCGTCGCCTCAAACTCTCCAACGCGCGGGTGCACGCGACGCCGGTGGCCTTGTCCACAATGCGGACGTAACCCTTTTTTTTTTACGGGGGATAGGATGTGATACCTCGTGTAATATCATATTATGTGATGCATTTTGATAAGTTAGTGATGATTAGAGTGATTTTTATTGTGTTGGATGTTCAAATTTGTTGAGTGTCTTGCTCAGTTGTGATGATGTGTTGGGCAAACTTCGGGACGAAGTTCATTTTAAGGGGGGAAGACTGTAATACCCCGTAATTTAATGTGAATTATATGAATAGTTTACGTATCTGAAATAATTAATTTAACAATTATAATTGATTTTTGCAGATAAGACGGGATAATATAATATGTGTCGGGAATTTATGATGTTGGGCCGGCTAGCTTTGGGCTTCGTATAATTTAAAGGAGTCGGGGTTTAATAATATAATATATTATGTTGCATACGGGTTTTATAATTAAATAATATGATCTTATTTGACCTAGTATATAAATAGAGAAGAAACCATGGCCTAATAAGACTTCACAAATTTGAAAATTAAAGAAAAGAAGAGGAATTTTAGATCTAGAAATTTTCCCTAATCGATATTTGTCTATGAGATAAGACCGTCTCATAATTTATCGTCTTGAATTGTTTTACCCGCGCTTATAGACCACCGTGCGCCACCGTGTGGTTGCCTTTGACTGTGACCCTTGACCGTAGCTTGGTCGTGGACCACCATGAGCACACCTGGAGCTTAGTTAATCGTCGTTGACCGTTGTGAGGGTGTTTTTTAGGGTGTTAAAGGGTGGCGGTGTAGGGGTGTCGCGATTTCAAAACACGGGTCTGAACCCATATTCGGACTTGGGCAAACCTGGGAAAGGAGGGGTTGGTTCCTAGTGGTTGGGGTAACCCTATTGTTGGTGTCAGTGGGCCAAGGCGGCGCCTTGGTGGCTGGATTTCGCAAAAACAGGGGAAGGGGAAACGGTTTGTGAAACCGTCTTAAGACGGCCACCGTGGGCCTTGTGGTTGCGTCGAGGGGAAGGTGAGACTACCCTTGGAACCACCGTGAGTCAGTGGTGACGATGGTGGTGGTCATAGGTGGTGTGGGTTGTTGTCGTGGTGGTGGTGGTGTGATGTTGTAGGTGTCGGGTTGTGAGGGTGTGTGAGGTGTGTGTTTGTGCACCTAGCTTAGAGCGTGGTGTTTGGAGTGGAGGTAGGGTTTAGACGGTCAAGTTGGTGGCTGGCCGAGCTGCCGTGGTGGGAGGTTAACCAACCATGGGTGGTTGGGTGTGAGTGTGTGGCCGTGTGAGGGTGTTGTCGGGTTTGTTTGGTCGCGGATTAGGGAGTGAGGATTCGTGAGTGTTTTTCGTAATTGGTTAGTTAGCTAGTTATCGAGTTTTAATTAATTAATTTACGTAATTACTAATTAACGAATTATAATTATATATGATAATAGACGATATGATGTGGTTAGTAATCATATATATATTATTAATTGTTTAAGGTCGCGAATTTGAACTGGACGATGCATATTATATGATGTGAGCATTGGATGTTGAATGAGTTAGCCTTTGGCTTATGGACGATGCATATTATATTCTATGTTGGTTATCATTGTTTCATATGGTTTGAGATGAGAATTGGACTGCCCCAGGCTTAGTCTCTGGTAGATCTCGTGTGAGTATTGGACTGCCCCAGGCTTAGTCTCTGGTGGATCACGTGGAAAGCCCCAGGCTTAAGTCTCTAGTGGATATCGTGTGGATGAGCTCAGTGGTTGAAGCATTTTCATTTGACATGATATTATGATGTGGTTGTTTATATCTACTATTTATTTATCCTACTCAGCCGTTTGGTTGACAGTGTATTCTGTAAACACCTGTGATGAACCATTATTGGGGAGCAGATTGATTGACAGGTTTGAGATAGCTGACTTGGGAGCTCGTGGGGATGCGTGAGAATGAATGACTGAGTCTACCTAGTTGTCTAGCTCACTTAGTTCAGACGATCTTTATTTATTTTATATACTTTATTTGTTCCGCTGCGAGAGATTTATTATTTAATAACTCAATTTCAGATGGTTAAGTTATAATGAGATCATTTATTGTTAATTTATCTTAAGTTCTTTGAATTGCTATACTTTGTTATACACTGCCTCAGGAATCTAAGATGGTAACATTCCTGTTTATTGGGAATGTCTTGTTAAAGGCTCCTAAATAAATGGGGGTGTTACAACAAGATCTACGAAGGTTTGACAACATTTCATGTACACCATTCGTTGTATGATGCACTTCTAACCATTTCCGGTCCACTTCTTCTTCAAGATTCTTCTTGTCATGGACATGAGCTTCTTCCTTTTCAAGGTTGGGGTCAAATTTCTTTCTCCCCTTTGATTTCTTTTTCCATCTTTTTGGTTTCTTCTTCTCTTCTCCCGGCTTGGCTTTTGGAGTGGTATTGGTGCTAGAATCAAACACGGGAGGGAGGACATTGAGGTGTTCCTCTCCCCCTTTTAAGCTTCAACTCTTCTTTGCCTTTTCATCTTCTATTGCCAACACTTCACTTTCCCCTTTTTTATCAATTTTCTTTGGGGTTTCTTGGGCAAGATGGTACTTAAGTATCTCAACATTGACCATGGCACCAACTATTGACTCTCTCAATGCATCCGGCAACTTGAATTCAACATTCTCATCTCCAACATTGAAGGACAACCTCCCCTTTTGCACATCAATGATAGCTCCTCCCGTAGCCAAGAATGGTGTACCAAGTATTATATGGGAGCTCTTGCTCATTGGGATGTCCATCACCACAAAATAGGTGGGAATAGATATAGTTCCCACTTTAACCACCATGTCCCTAAGGACTCCAATCAGAGATTTAATCGTCTTATCGGCAAGCTTGATGGTTAAAGAAGTGTGAGATAAGTTCTTGATTTCAAGTCACTTCACAATGGTAAGTGGAATGACGCTCTCACTTGCCCCTAAATAACACAAGGCATTGTCAATATTTTGATTCCCGATGGTGCATGTGATTGAGAAACGTCCGGGGTCGCCAAGCTTGTTAGGCATTTTGCTTGATGTGACCGAGTTACACTCCTTGGTTGAGGCAACAAGCTCATGGTAATTGTAATTCATTTTCTTTGAGATAACTTCCTCTAGGAAGTCGGTGTAGTGAGGCTTCTCTTCCATGGATGGAAGTGTGGGTTCCATATTTTCCACCAAATTTCTGAATTTTCGCATTGTGAGTTTTCATTGGCCACCTTCTCCTTTGGAGGAAAAGGTAGTTGTGGAACACATGTTGTTTTTGGTGTAATCATAGGTTCCTCAAGAATTGCTTCACCCACCAAGTCACAATCATTTTCTTCTAAGAAGCTCTCCTCCAAAATCACCATTTCTTCTTTTTCCGGGTTGGTCTCAACTTCTACACTCACATTTGGTGGTTTCATAATTTCTTCAAGCAAAAATTCTTCATCAATTTCACACTTTCTTAGATCACCAACTTTGGGAGTGGGTGATTTTGTCATTATCATGTCTTTTTTTTCCCGATTGGCTTCCCCTTCAAGACTGTCATCAAGAACCGTCATTGTTTGCTCAAGCACAAAGTCATCTTCCTGAAAGTTCTAGACCCCTAATTTGACATCTCTAATTAGTTACTAAATTACATATTAATTTATTTTATGTAATCTAGTTACATGCATGCAAATATGATGCCTTAAACATAAATAAGTAAGATAGAAAAATCCTCACATTGGGTAAAATKGCTATAAGACAACTACAATAGTTGTCTTATGGAACTCTATCCTCCAACCTTAGTCTCCAATGTAGAAGACCTCCTTAGGTTGCACCCAAGACTAGCCCAAAATAATCCTAAAATTATTAACTAGATAATAATAGGATTACTTGTATAATATGTAATATTATTACACTAATAATATTAGTTAATGTATATTATTGTTGYGTGAATTTTTGATGAAGGTTTGATCAACAATTTGATCAAAGTTTTGATGAAGAAGATGAAGAAAATTGGTCCTTTTCTTCCTCTAGGAAAAATGGCCAAGAGGAGATATAAGGATAACTTTTTGTCTTAAAATCATCATCCTATTATGTGTGTATGTGGGGGGTATAAATAAGAAATGAAATGTAAACAATTGACATACAATTGTTAGTGGGTGGGTGCCAAACCACTTGGGTGACACACACTACCAAAATGGTAACTAATAAAGAGTATTTTGGGTCCATTTCGATTTCCGACATTTGTCCCACAAATGCTTATAAGACATATATTTAATTATCTTATATAATTAAATATAAATTTAATTTAATTCAATTATTTAACACTTAAATAATACTAATTAAATAC
>VHZZ01012055.1:8681-30678 GCA_009801015.1 Silene noctiflora | reverse complement strand
CTTGTGGATTCGACCCTGACTTATCACTAGCTATTTTGTTAGTATAATTTAGGTTTACTTTGATTAGGGAAGACGACTTTTACCTTTATCACTAATACTCTTAGACATTAACGCAATCCTTGGTAGGATGACTAGCTAGGTACATCCTAGCCTAAGACCTGGATCCAGACTCTCAGAAAGTAGGCTCCTTCCCGATTCGACATGCGACACATAACTCCGCATCCAAGACTCGATCTATACACAAGAATCGAGTACCCCACTCGCCCGTACCGCATGAGTGTGGCGGAGATATAAGGTAGGAGTCAAGCACAAAGGTAGGGTGATATCAATGCCTTACGGACACGGTTCTAACCACTGAATCATATGATAGCTTAATCATGAGCAATACATGACATACCATGTATATATAATGGGGACAACTCATAGCTCATGATGAAACATAAACAATCCTTGTAAATATGATGAAATGTAAATAAATCATATACCCAAAACATATCTATCATACATTGAGTGAAAAGAGAAGAAACAATGAAGCAGGTGCTCCTAGCCGGCCCACGGCACCGGCCGCCGGCCAACCGGCTGGAGTAATGGCTTCCACCAAAATTTGTCAAAAACAATCAGAGTGTTCCCAGCCGGCCTGTGGACCGGCCGCCGGCCAACCGGCTAGGACACCACGCTAAACCAAGTTTCCCAAAAACATGACAGAAACCTCCCAGCCGGTAGTGGACCGGCAGCCGGCCCACGGGCTGGGAGAACACCCACATATTAAAAACCAAACATGAAACAAAGACTTCCCAGCCGGCCTGTGGACGGGCAGCCGGTCCACCGGCTGGGCATACCTGACACCTGCAAAATAGATACAACTTATAGACGGCTCCCAGCTGGCCTGTGGACCGGCAGCCGGTCCACCGGCTGGGACACACCCAACACCAAAATTGAACCATTTGAAACAGAATGTTCCCAGCCGGCCAGTGAACCGGCAGCCGGTCCACCGGCTGGGGACACCTGTACATGAATTTCAGCCAATTTCTCGTGCAACATATTTTGAAACCCAAATATTATCATGCTTATGAGACGGAAACACGTACAACACGTAATTTTCAGCAAGTATAACAACCCAACATCCAATATGCTTCTTTTTCATGATTGAACCATCGCAATAACATAAGTTTTGTCATAATAAACTCAAAGCATGTAAAAGATGGCCTGTTTGTCACACTAATCACCAAACTAGCTCAAAAATTCTTCATTTACATACTATGAACACCATAAKTCWTGAATTGAACAAGGAATATGATAAAACATGTAAATGTGTCAACTTTAACTTATAAACACCAAAATTTAACACAATTTAACACATAAACCMAATGTAATSTCGAGTAACCTATCACCGTTACCTTWTGCTTCYTAGTCTTCRAGMTAATCCTCAATGATGTAATTATCTTCTTCCGGGTCTTCCAAATCTTCACCTAAACATAAAATTGAAGGATTAAATGAAGAATCCGCCCTCTAATGGAGGGTTAGGGTTTCGAAATTTACAAAGGAGGGAGAAAAGTGTTGCCTTTCTTACTTATAAAGATGAAGAAGGAGAAGAGGAGAAGAATGACGCGAAAAACAAAGGGAATTGGTTGAGAAATGAATAAGTTATGGAGATTTGAAGTTGGAGGGGTTTTGGTTGCAACAATGGTGTTTATCTTACAATGGAGTATGCTGAGATTTTGATGAAGGAAGGGGGTTTTACGAGGGTTTGAGTGGAGAAATGACATTATATGGGTCCTTAAATGAGTCTAGGCCCAAAACAACCCAAAATGAGTCGGGATTAGCTTAAAACTCGTCTTAAGACTATTATACACTCAAGACGGAACATAATATTATACTTATATATTTTATATGCTAAAAATATATTTTTACCCAAAAATAAGATTTAAATATAATTTGCTTTAATTAAATTATTAAATTACTCTTAAGACCGTAAATAAAAATTGCGAGTGTTACAATTTCTAATTCATGAATATTTTGGTTAATTAATGATAATTTTAGGTCGAATTCTTCATTTAATGCCTAAATCTAGAGTAATTAGGCAATGTATTCTAAATTCACATCTAAATCTAAAGTGATGAGGCATCTTTCATGCGTAAAGCGGTAGACCTAGTCCTATGTTTAGTTAATTTGTGCATTATTGGAATTATTTATGGTTACTTATCTACTCTTCTATTTTAATTACCTGTACGTTACCTAGTTTGTAGATTAATCATGACAAATCAGAATAATTACGAGTAATTGGATTTATTTGAGCAATAAACATTATCATAATTTTATATGAAAATTTGATCGAAATTGGAGGAGTATAAGGAACAAGGACAAGAGACATGGATGGTTAGAACTTGGAATTGTTTTGAATGAATGAATAATGTTATTAAAGTTTACTTATGTACTTATATTTGTTAAACAAATAGAAAATTTACGATAAAATCATTTGACTGAAGTTTTGATTGTAATTTTTAGGCCTCATTTTCTTTTCTTTTTTTCGCACCGGGACTCGATTGTTTTAAAGACGCCCTGATCATCATCATTTTTTCTCAACATGGATTGTGCAACCTTGAAAGAGAGGTGAGTAATTCTCGATTTCAACTCATAAATATGTTGATTCGCTCTAAATTTAATCACCAATTTTATTTTTTCATTTATTTTTCATCATTTGAGTTTAGATCACCCCTTTTGCCGATTAATCTAGAATAGGAATAATTACGTTTTTGATGGTTTACTTACGTCAGAATGTTATTGTGTAACTGGGCTTTCTTACTCTCTACTTTGGTGTGACTGCAGGTATGTAGATGCCTGTAAGAGGCATGGAATACTACCCAACATCGACATTTGCTCGTCGCTATTCATGGTATTATTACTTCACTCTCTGCGTAATTCTTTTTGTAATTGTATCGTATACCACTAAGCTTAGTTAATACTCCCTCGGTCCGACCATTTGTTTACCTTTGATTTTGGCACAAAGATCGGGGAAAGAGGGGAGAACCAATTATTTGATGACAAGTGGACCAAATTGGGTGTGAATGATCAAATTGTATATCAAAAACATTCTCAAAATGTAAAGGTAAACAATTGACCGAGATACCAAAAATGAAATAGGTAAACAAATGACTGCGAATGTAAAGGTAAACAATTGACTGAGGCACCTAAAAATGGAATAGGTAAACAAATGACTGCGACAGAGGGAGTAGCTTGTAAAATTAACCCAAGTACGATAAGTACTATGATTTGGGTTCTTCAATGGTTAAGTTTTGTCACAAATGCATGAATTGTGGATGAGTAATCAATAAAAACTGCCCAAGTATAAGAGGACCCAATACAAGGTGCATCCCTTCTCCTTGCTACCCATATCAAATGTAGGTAGAATGATTATTTATTACTGCATAAGAGCTAGGACAAGCGTAAGAAGTTGGAGATGTGCAACAGAAACTGGTCTTTCCTGAGCATATTGATTTGCAGTAATATTGTTAAAAGTCAATGTATTTCTGCTATGATTTTATGGGATTTTTATCCTTTCCATCGAATGACAGTATAATCAGAGCATCTGTTAATTCTGTTGCATTTGGCCATATCTAGGATTTCTCTCCAAAATGTTCTTTAGTATAGTTAGGTTATGATATCCACAAAGTAAATATCAGTAAGATGATGTAAGTACTCACACATTTAACTTCCACTCTAGTCTCATCTTCGTTTTAGTTTTTAGTTGATGTCCGATCTCTTGATGGAATGTTATTTATTCTGGTCAAGCTGTTCCCTTATGTTTTTAGATAGCATTATATATTGGAAATTTTGTTCTCCGTTAGCTTTGATAAATTCGTCCTTGTTTCCTGTTCCTTGTCTGGTCGTGTCCTTGAATCTTGCACTTTGTGAAGGCTGAAGATATGTGCAAACATTGCTATAGTAAAAGACTATGGTATGTAGTATTTGTGGTGATTGTGGTAATGGTGCAAAATATAGGTGTTGGGATGTGACAAGGAACGTGGCGTTACCTTTACAATGCTAAAATGTGTTAAATGTTCACTTCTTAAGATTTTACATTTGAGTTGGTTTTCCATGCTTCTAGCCTATCTTATCTCTCTTATGACCTCCTTATTCACAAATAGCTAACCCATTTGCAAATACAGATATATCCCAATATTTGATCCCAAAAAAATTGGCATTTCCTATGTAACATTACACAACAGGAAATAAGGAAATAATGTAATCATGGCCTGAAATTTGGTTGTGTAACGGGGGTTATGCAACGGGAGCATTTAAATACCATGGGCATTGATGATGCATATTTAGGAAACCAAATATTTGCAGTATTTTAATTCTCTTTTATGCTTCAGAGTTCAGATTAATTCTGGTGTTCTAATGCTTCAATGCAGGGAAGTATAAAAGATTTTCAACATGATCAACATATCCTCAAGGTTTCCTTGGACAATCTGAAGGATTCAGAGTTCCTTCCGCTATTTGATTTGTTCACAAACATCAACAATTCTATCATCGATGGGGTGGATATTTATAATAGAACTCCTTGTGTCCTGAATGGAGGTTGTGTACTCTCTTTGCTGCGAGCTTTAAACAAGAAGCTTCGTGCTGTCCACTTAATTGATTTTTCCCTGGAAAAGGGTTTCTTGAGGTATGTGATTGCTCTCGTCTCATGTGAACTAGCCTTAAGGCTTAGTTTAAGAAAGCATGCCTAAGGCGCGCCTTGGATGAGGCACTAGCCAAAACGCTTCGGTGCATTTTAGGTGCGCCTTTTAGACTTGCTCACTTAACAAAGCTAACTAGTACGCACTTTCCATACCTTTTAGACAAGGCTCACCATTTCTTTTCCCCATTATTCTTAACTTTACTCCTTGATATGTTAACCAACTTGAAAACTCCTAAAATGGCAATTGTTGCCCAAAATTTTATTTGGAAATTTCAAATTTGTTATAAAAAATAGGGCGCCTCACGTCCTTAAGGTGCGTGCCTTCGCCTTGCGCTTTGCGCCTCGTCGCCTCGGCCCCTTAGCGCCTCAAGAAACGCTTTTTGTGAATTTGTTTGCTCTTATTTTTGTGACAGATGAGTTGTTTAAATTTGTTTGCTCTTATTTTTGTGAATTTTCTCGTGACATATAAACTGAATATTATTACTTTAGAAACTACTCCCTCCCTTCAAATCCGAGTACCACATTGTTTCTTCCTCTCACAAAAATGGTGGGACTATGGGACGTGGATTTGAAGGGAGGGAGTAGAATATTGAATTCATGTTTTCTTTTGTTCTTTGTACTTTTATAAAATGGGTAACTCTATATTGGGTAACTCTAAGAGAAACAATGTAAATTAATGATAGAGTTGTTTTCTTTGGTATTTGGGTCACACTCAGGGATCTGTCACAGAAGGGTTTGACATGCAAAGAGCTGAATTTGAGGTCCTCATGCCTCAGGCAACTAAATCTCAATGGATGTTTTGAGCAACTGCAGACACTAAATCTGGATTTCAATACTTCACTTACTAGTTTCCAGGGGAGTTGCTTTTCTTGTATGCCAAATCTTAAGCATCTCTCTGTTTGTGCGACAAGGGTGTCTAATCTTTGGACCACCACTACTGCATTATTAAAGCTTCCTTCTCTAGTTGAACTGCGGTTTCAGAATTGTCTATGCTGTAACAACACGGGTATTTGCCCTAAATCATCTTCTCAGAGAACATTGGGTGGCAGTTCAATTCGATACAATAATGATATTTACGGTAGAGAAATGTTTGATATACCTATAATTGAAGATCCGAGTTTTGGTCAATTTGTTTTTAATCCTGGTGAAGATGTTTTAGACGATTATGAAGGTGATGCATCAAACTACTCTTACGAGCTTGGTTTCCCGGAGATTTTGTCCGATGCATTCCACAGCTTTGATCTGCTAAACAGTAATGCCGTAAGTTGTCTCTTCCTGTATTGTGTCTTCCCAGAATATATTTATATGCTCTAAGCTAATGCAAGTTGGTTGGAATGTGATCGTTACTCGTATCATCTTCATGATGTTTATGATACGCTGCTGTTTGCTGGTGGTACCTTGCTATTTTGTTATTTCTCACTGGTATTGCTAACTACTTTATCGTTATTTTTCTTAGCATGATTTTTTTTACAAAAATAAAAATTGAAAGACTTTTGTACGGTGAATTATTTTTATATAGTATTACTAAAGAAGCAAATACTAGTTTCATCTTGCGATTTTGGAACTTGTATTTTGAAAGGGGAAAGGGGGCGCGGTGGGGTCCTTTCTGAATAATCACTAGTCCTATGTCCTAACAGATAAGTCAAGAGTAAGGTTCCGTACAAATGGAACCTACCCAAATATATGAAATTATGAATAGGATCCTTACTGGATTTCAGCTATTTTTTTACTATTGTAAATGAGATACAATGTTCATACAATCTGTACTCTAGCCGTGAATTCCTGATCAGCCTTGTTCATAGGTAGTTCATCTTTACTTGTATATAACTTCGATATTGTAATTCACCTATGACTCAGTTAGGTCATTAGTTGCAGAGTCTTACTAATCTATTTTGCCATCATCATCACTAATTTTAAAACATTCAGGATGCTTCCCCTACTTTTCTTCCACCCTTATTACCAGTTAAAAACGTCATCTAGTGCTTGAAAGGAAATATAGACTCGTGGTTGAAAGATGGACATAGCACGCATTGACATTGATGATGTCAATTTTACAGATCAAAGGTTTTCATTTACTTTTTTCTGGAGGGGTGGGGGAAGGTGGCGGGGGATACATAGGCTCTCAGTGGAGTTGAATCCTCAACAAGTACTGGCCTGTACAAAAGTTGCACTATGCGTGCTTCGTGAAATTGTACATCAGCTGAACTAGACAGACTGGTGACTAGCGTACTGGTAAAACTCATAAAGGTGTACTTAGCAGTTGATTCTTTGAAAAATTGATATAAGAAGCTATGTGACTAATACTATGACCAATTCAAACTGCCTGACCAACAGCTTCCATGATTGTCAGAATGTGCTCAAGCTGCATGTTTGCTTTAAGAACAAACTCATAAGAAATAAACTTGTACAATTTTGGATGTGTGAATTATTTAGAGTGAAGTTGTGTGTTCTGGTGGTGTTGTGCTTATTCTATGACTGCTGGTTTCAAGACAATTTTCCTTTTGATAGTCATCGTTAGTATAGCATGAAATGAGGATGTGAAATTGGTATCTGGTCTAAGACAAATTGTTGTAGCAGGTTTCTCTCGGCATATTTTCTACAAATGAAGACTATATGTCAGGTGGCTTTAACGACCGGCACACTTTGTCTTTGGCTGGTTCTGGGACGAAAAAGTACCTGACACATCATCCTTCACCAATATGCTTTGAGAAACATTACAGGGAATTTATGATAGCTTCACTTCCTCAGTTGCAGATCCTAGATAATTTTCCTATAAACGTCTCTGACAGGGCAAGTGCTAAGGTCAGATATTCAGAATTCTTTGAGTACTTAGCATATAGAAGGCAGCGCAAAGACAGTCTCGTTAGTATCTTAAGCAAGCGTGAAATGAACAGTAGGTATCCCAGTTTCCATACAAGTAAGGCATCCTGCCATCATGCCAAATCTTCTCACTATTATTCTCGATCACTTGATGCAGCTAAAGTAAATTCTTGTGTGTGGCCATTGGTGTGTCCACTTTCTACATTCGGTTATATTTTTGGAGATGAAAATAGAAGTTTCCGTCCAAGGCAATTTGAATACCATCCATCTGACCCGGGCTTAATGGCCTTTGGAACTCTTGATGGGGAAGTAGTTGTTGTGAATCATGAAAACGGGAAGATCGCTAGTTACATACCCTCTTTGGGAGCTATGAATAGTGTATTAGGCCTATGTTGGCTCAAAAAATTCCCTTCAAAGGTATGTTTTGACAGCAAAGTGTACACAAGTTCAATATTCTATGAGTTGGCTGATTAATTTGTTTTTTTTTTTTTTTTTTTTCTCTTCAGTATTTCTGATATTCTTAATCACGGGACTGCCAAACAAGAGCTCTAGTAACTAACATACATCTGCATTGTGGAATAAATGTGCATGATTGTGACAATACCTGGATAACCCATGTTATCTTGGTAGAGCTGTTACACCTTGAATAAACAATGCATGTGTCTAGAGCCCATTAATTTTGCCAAGTATGTTTGTTCTTGTTTATGTGCTGGCATTCTTGCACTGCCCTTCTCGAACTACCTATGTATTTATATATGAAATTGTTCATATTATATGAACACTTTTACTTTATGAAACCATTTGCTTTTTGGAAAATATTTGCATTAGAATAAAAAGAAATATAGCCTATAAGAGAACGCTGATGCAAATTATTTTTGGACCAAGGCGTTGTCATTGTGTAATGAAATGAAGTTTGTACTTCTGGTTCCTAACCGCATATTTGGTTGCCCGTCAAATCCTTCCAATTTTGAGGTTCCTAAGAATTGTATACCCGTGCTTTTGTTTGGTTGCGGAAAACATGGGAAGGAAATCTTTAATGTAACCGAAATTCTTCCCGTAAGTCACTTATCTAACCCTCCTAGGTAAGTAGAAATTCCTATAGGGATTTGAGTTGCCTTATGCCAAACCAAACACTTGGGCAGTTGACATGAAATTCCTATTTAAGTGAGCTTTATGCCAACCAAACAAGGTTAAGAATATGTTTAGAAGGTATTAATTAGACATTAATGATTAATTTACCATTCTCGAAAAAAAAAAAAAAACTTTTTCTGGTTTGTAGAGAATGACATCTGACTTCAGAACTCTCTTGGTAGTACTTGCTGTTTCTGCTTTTGATATATACTAGTTTAGATTAGATGTTTGTCATATTTCATGTAGAGAACCCGATACATTATCTAGGGTTTTTTTGAAGGTAGAAAGATAAGGCCACATGATAAGGACCTTTTGCTTTTGCATTGCTTAGAATATGTTTTTACACTGATAATGGGTGGGGGATTTACCTGAAAGTGTTAATGTTAGTTATGTTACTGAACATATTGATTGGAGCCCTCAAAAGCATGATAACTGCTCTATGAGCCAGCTTGAATAGTCAAATTTAAATCTACAGCGTATTCGATAGTAGCGAAAACTACCATCATACAATTTTGGGCTATGATAAGGACCTTCTGCACGGCATAGAATATGTTTTTACACTGATAATGGGTGGGGTTTTTACCTGAAAGTGTTAATGTTAGTTATGTCACTGAACATATATAGATTGGAGCCCTCAAATGTGTGATAATTGCTCTATGAGCCAGCTTGAATCATCAAATTTAAATCTACAGCGTCTTCGATAGTTGCAAGAACTACCATCATTCAATTCAATTTCGGGCTATTAATCTTCCATTTAGCCAAGGAGAAGAACCTCTCTTCTGATTGCTTGATGCGTTATTGTGTTAACATAACATTGTGGCTTACAGAGTTTGTAGCATATAGGGCAAACTAATAGACTGATGACCAGATGGCCTAAATCCTTTCATGCTGCTTATTTTGTGTTCTTGATTTGCGCTGCCCTCTATTTTTCCCTGAGTTGGTTTGTCTTCTGTTCTTTTCTTCAGCTCATTGCGGGATCTGATAATGGTTCATTAAGATTGTATGATACCCAACATTGGCAATCGGCGGTTACTGGAAGGAATCAGTCTGCCTTTGACTTTGTTTTTGATGAGTTTGATCAGCTTACCTCTCTTCACATAAACACAACTGACGAATTATTTGTTGTAAGTGGATATTCAAAAAATGTTGCCTTGTACGATATCAACACTGGAAAGCGCTTGGATGTTTTCGCTGATATGCATCAACAGCATATTAACGTTGTCAAATTCTCAAATCATTCTCCGTCAGTTTTTGCCACGTCATCATTTGATCAAGATGTTAAAATTTGGGATCTGAGACAAGGACCGTTTCAACCTTGCTTTAAAGCATCAAGTAGCCAAGGAAATGTGATGGTGTGCTTCTCCCCTGACGACCTTTATCTTCTAGTGTCTGCTGTTGACAATGAGGTATTTCTTCATATTTGTAGCATATCATAGTAATTCTGAGTATTGACCTCAGTTTTCATCTTATTTAATTCTTTTCACTTTTCATTTGTTTGTTTTTAAAATTGTTTGATTTTTCATTTGAGTTCGTGCTTTGTTATCTTTCCCATTGCTTTATACTACGTTTTTCACTTGATTTTTTACACACTTTTTTTCTCTCTTTTTAAATACTCCGTATCTTCTAAACTCTCATTCGAAAGTGTTTTTAATTTGATATTGATTTTCCTTTTCTCCACTTTTTCACTGTACCCCCCAACACACACACAATAATGGCCATAAAATGGTTCACATTAGCTACCTCAAATCATTTAAGGACTAAAGCTTTTATCTTGTTCATCAGCTAGTACTTGTGTTTGAAATTTACGTCTCTGCTATTATGACTATCAATGTTACATTATAGTATATTACTAGGAACTCTGCTGGATGATGCTGTAGATACACATTCAGCTAATTTTCGCTGCATACTTGTAGCTCTCCCTTTGAAAATTACATATATGGTTACTTATTTGTCCAGGTTAAGCAGCTTTCAGCAGCTGATGGGAGAGTCCTCTTGAATTTCGAGATTACTGCAACTGGAAGTTCTCAGAATTATACTCGTTCATATTACATGAACGGAAGGGACTATATTATCAGTGGGAGCTGTGATGAGAATGTGGTCCGCATATGCTGTGCCCAAACTGGTAGGAGGCTACGCGATATATCTTTGGAGGTATATCTTCCTTTTTTTGGTATTCTTTGAGTCAAAGGGGGTTATGGGTGGTCTCCTGGAACATGCGGTTGATTTTTAAACTATGATATACACTGTAATAATGTAAAAGTTAAAGAATTAAAAAGGCCATTACATCTTCTCTTCTTATTTGATGACATAATCTCCCACCACTGGATCAACACCTAGCCACGTGTCTTCTCTGATAGCTGCTACCGCCATAAGATATGGATTTTGCTGGAGATGATATTTATGGCCATTGTTTTTTTTAACTATTGCCCATTTAAGCTAGATCTAAGAAAAGCTGGAACCTTTATTCACCAAATACCCTAGTGAATTCGTTCCACAATGGGTTCACCCATGGAGAGGTGAAGGATACGCCACTGTACCGCCAGAAGTCGTTCTTTAAACCCTTCTTGGTATAAGGAGAGAATGACCGGAGTTGAGGAAAATGATGGCCAAACTTTAGGGTCAAATTGGAGGACGTTGCCGGAGCTTCCTGATGGTCGTCAGAGATTGTAGGAAGTCTCAGGTATGGTGGTCAGAGGTAGAAAGTTGCTGGAGAGTTAATTCTCTGTGATGATGATGGAAAACAAAAGAAGAGGAAGGGAGGTGTGGTTGACAAAAAATGGTATGAAGGGCAGTTTCATTTACAGTAATATTTTAAGAACGGAGAGGTTTAGTGCTGACATGGCAAGTTTTCTTATAGGGAAAGAAGTCTTGCACTAGAACCACTTTAGTTTGTCCATATGTAGCAAATCTATAAATACCGTAATGGGTACTCATGCTTCTTAGTTATTACATATATAATTTTCCTTTTTAACCGAAACTTCATGTGTTTGAAATCAACTGAGTGAGCACAGCCAAGTCAACTTCGGTACAGAGTATTTCAGTATGTACTTTTTGTAAAATGGACAGTGTAATTCATACGTTCATGCTGGGAGACAACAACTACACATACTTGGCTAAACATACTGGTAGAAGCAAGGACTAGGTAGAACCATGTGCCAGGCTTTTCTACTCATCTACACTCAAGACAAGGTTTACAGGGTTTCTTGAGAAACAAAGGGATAAGCCTTTTCATAATTAGCTTGAGCGACAATTCGTGGCCTCCTCCTGCCAGCCTCTCAAACTAATGGACCCCCTTCTTGCTTTAAGTCTTTAACTCACCCTTCTCCCTTATTCTCTTCTCAATCTAAGAGATTTCCACAAGGATGTCTACGTCAAAGTCGGCAATAAGACCTTAATTCTGGGTTGTTTGGCTAGTTGATTGGCTGATTTCATTTTTCTCCTTGTTCCATCTGTTGGGTAGAGAAGGTACTAGAAGTGGATGTTGGTGGGTTATGTCACCTGTAAGGATAATTAAGTGTCTCAAACATGCAATCTTATTCAGTGTAGTCATCAACAAAATCTGGTTTATGATACGGAAAATTAGGTTGGGGTTAAGGGGAGTGAATGGTTTCCTTGTTCAGACTGGCAGTTGATGTTGCAAATGAACTTCAGTGCAATGCTTTATTTTCTTTTCATTGGAGGTTGCCTCATGATTGAATGTCCCTCTTAACTAGTGTGTTGAATGGAGAATGAAAGCATTATTTGCTCATGAGTTTGATGGTGGAAGCATTTAATTGTGCTTGATTTGTTTTGGATGCTCTTCCCACATAAGGTTGGCTAGTATGCTCTTTAGGGGTTAGCTCTTTGATCTTTATGGCTCTAGAGACGACCTGGGTATGGGTGTCATGTTCTAAATTTGCGGGTTGTAATAATATTTCTTCAAATCGTTTTGTTTGGTATCATTCTAACATGTTCAATCTGTCTTGTGCCTTGAAAATTAGAATAGAGTGTAAACGTTTGAGAGAGAATTGTAAAATTGGAATTAGAGTAACATTTCAAGCTTGAGATTTGTGGAATGAGTTTCGCATGAAGGTAGTAATTTCAAGGAATATTCAAGGAATATTGTAAATCCAATAAGATTCCAAGAAGAGGAATGGAAATAGAGTGCACTTTTATTAATGGAGACTGTATAACTAAATGATTACACAGTAATTTTTGTACAGAGAAAAGTAAAGAGTGATTACAGGAAAATGGCTGAAGAAGTGAAGATTTTAATTGTGCTGCTTACAATCTATTTATAGACAAAATTGGATTTTTCCCGCCAAAACCTTCCTTAGCTGGCTTCCTGTGCAATATATTAACTGGTTCAGCTACCAATTGCTGCAAATTATCAAGTCCATAATTGCTCCCACTTCGTGGTGGAGGTCCCTCTTGTTTCCTCAACCCTGACACATGAAACATAGGATGAATCCTGGAGGTCTCAGGGAGATGAAGCATTTAGGCCACTTTCCTTACCCTCTGTGATACTTGAACAGGTCCAAAGTACCTAGGAAAAAGCTTGGCATATGAGTAGTACACTACATACACAGAGCAAATCTCCAAGAGCAAATTGCTTGTCAGCCCTGCCCCATGGCAGATTGCACTTTCATCCTATATTGGGCTCTTTCCAAATGAAACTGCAGCATTTTGACGCATTCTTCTCTAGCAGCCAAGGTCCTGTCCACAGCGGCCACCCTGCTATCTCCTATGACATAGGGAATATGAATGTATAAACAATCTGGTAGGTTGTGCTTTGAGCAGATAAATGGAAATTGGTGTTCTACCATCACTCAGCCAATGTTTTCCATTGAGCCCACTCTTTTGGTTTCGCACCAATCATGCATCTCAAAATAGGTCTCTAGACACTTATTAACTACTTAATATTGCCCATCTTTGGGTGCTAAGCTGAGGACGTTAGCAAGTCAACTTCTTGTAACTTGACCAAAATAAATTTGAGCAACTTTTTCAGCAATAGAAGGGTGACTAAGTAGGAAAATGACTCAAATCAATCTAATTCTGCTGCTTACAATCTATTTACAGACAAAATTGGACTTTTCCTGCCAAACCTGGTATAACAGAGTTCTGTTTATCAAAGACCTGGTATCTATGTTACTCAGACTCGTTTAGAAGTATCCGACACGGGTACGTGTCTAAGTGTCGGACTCGGCTATTTTTATGAAAAATATGCATATTTTGGTTCAAAACGAGGTGTCCAAGTGTCATACCCATGTCCGAGTGTCGAGTGTCGGACACGGGTACGCCAGGGAAATAGAAGAGTCGGAGTAACATAGCCTGGTATAACTAACAGCTTATGCTTCCGCTTATTACAATTTTTGTGGGGAAAAATACTATGTCGAACCCCAAGTTGGGACTTTTCCCAGATTAAGAGAGTTGGAGTACTCTGATGAATTTATCAAAGACATCAATTACCTTATTTAATAGATTAGACCTATTCATGATAGCTCGAAAGCTCAATCTTCTTGCTCTCTTTTTGCATACGGCGCCACACCTTTTGTCTTTTTCTTCATGGGAGTCACCCTTGGTGTCTTTAATCAACATCCAATACTCAGAGCTGGACAGTGGGCTGGGCCTGGTCAGCCCTAGCCCGATATCGGCTCACATAAGGGAGGTGGGCTGGGCTACCTCATGTTGGCCTGTGATGGGGCGGGCCAGACTTTTTTGGGCCGGGCAGGGCTGGCGGGCTGGCGAAATGCAGCCCATGGGTGCATTTTGGACTGGGCCATCCCGCACTTGTGTCCAGCTCTACCTATACGGCTGGCGAAATGCAGCCCATGGGGGTCAGATGTACGCAACCTTACTCTTGTGTTAGCAACACAAAGAGGCTGTTTCCGAATGACCCAAGATGAAAATTGCGTCGAGAACTGCATCGAAGGACCGCTACTTCACAAAAGAAAGAAGCGCAACCACTTTAGTGAGCCATTTTGATTTATTCCATTATAATCCATAACCAAAGAGTAATGAGTCTTTGGCTCCATTGGAAATATGGAATGATTTAATGCTGAGATGTTGCAACTTTTTCAGCAATAAAAGGGTGACTAAGTAGGAAAATTACTGAATCAATCTAATTCTGCTACTTACAGACAAAATTGGACTTTGCTTTTCCGCGCAAGTGGTTGGCTGAATTGGCTCATGAGGTCTCTTCTAACTTTGCTTGGTTGTGTTGCGAAGGAACTAGGTTGATTATTAAGGCGTGTGATCCAAATATCCTTACCAAAAAGTGGATTTGGCTTTTCTGCGAGAATGAGATTTCACTACTAGTTGTTTTGTAAGTAGGTTCTTCAGGTGCCACTGCTACTTGCACCTGAGAACTTATTTGACCTGCTTCTGCTAGCACAACTACTAAAAGGAAGGTGTTGACTTATTTGTATAGAGCGCACATTTGTTGACAAAGGCTTTATTTTTTTTATTTTTTTTGTGTAGGGCAAGCATTCAGGTGCTTCCATGTTCGTACAATCTTTGAGAGGCGATCCTTTCAGAGTAAGCACCACTGAGATCTTCCAACTTCTCTTTTCGGTGTAGTACTTTGATATCTTCACAAACTCTGTCATGTGCGCGGCCCAGTTGTTTTTCACCTCTCTACTTTTGCACTTTTTTTTTATTGTTTTCATTAATCTTGTGCCATCGTTGAAACTAGAAGAAATAAATGACATGGTCTTTGTTAGTGGTATTTCAGGCTAGCTGATTATCGGACTTCAATATTTGTCTATTTTGACAGTTCTTGTCGTTATGTTTCCTTCCGACTCAATAATTATATTGCTCCAGCAAAGCAAACTATAAATTTCATTTGAAGAGAATTTTATTCCATCATTCAAAAAATCAAAATTAACTCCACTTGCTACTGCTAGGAATAATCTTCTGTTGCTTTCAACTTGTAAGGTTTCGGTCCTCTAGTGGAGTACTATTACACATGACATTCTACCTTTATCCCAAATCTTGATAATTATTTCTCCAAATATGTGTTAAATTATAGTGTAAAGAAATTCACGGGTGCCTTTTCAAAATAAGGATTTTTATTTAAAAAAATTGTACTACTGTATATGTGAGAAAATCAGTCAAAGTAGACATTGCTTGACCCCTAATGTCCCATGGGAACGATTCGAATGAGACCATGAGAAGGACAGTGATCTTTGTATTACAGTAAGGATTCATTAGAAAATGAGTTTATGAGCAAAAAGAATATATTGTACGAAGTGTATGCGGGCCAGATGTGTGGGTAGATGGATTGGTGGGGGATCCTTGTGGTTTTCTCTAATTGTGTTATACAACTTATAATTGACATGGCTAAATGAAGTAAGCTTCCGTATCTTGCATCTCGTTAGTTCTCATGAAGCTCGTGACTCATTTTGTCATTTGGAGCAAGGTTACTGAATTCGCTCGGTGCCCTACGAATCGCGAATTGTTAAAAGCGAATTCTATCATGTTGCTTACTGGAAATACATATCACACACATTCTATAAGAGCGAATCGCGAATTGGTAAGGACGTATTCATAGCGAATTCGGTAACCATGATTTGGAGTTAGCCTATTAGATAAACAAAAAGAGATGGGCATTTTTCATGTAAACTTGTCACACACCATATACTACATTTATGCTTACAAATGTAATGCATTTTGATGTGTTTTTCATTTTCTTTCTTTGAATAAGCATGGATAGAGAAGGAGATATGTCTTTGAATGGTCATTAACAAAAAGGGCTTGGGGGACTAAAACTGTCTAGGTTTTAACAATTTTTTTTGTTTCGACAAAAAGGCAACATATTGGAGAGTTACGATTTTCTTCATGCAAGTAGATTTGTTCGAGTTTTAAACTTGAATTGATATAATACTTTGATGTTCCTAATAGGATTTCAATATGGGCATTTTAGCAGCATATATGCGTCCAAGCTCGAAGTCTGAAATTATAAAGGTTTGACTTTGTCTCTGCTTTGCATCTCAAATTGTTTTATCAATTTTTTTTGGAAATTTATAGTATTATATGCAGGTGAACTTGCTGGCATCAAGTGATGGCAGCCCGGACCTGTCTGATGATGAGACATATCTACCATCATATAGCATGGGAGGCTGATTTACATAATTTTGCAAATCCTATATACATTCCTCCAGCCTCTATCTTGGTAATGTTTTTTTGCAGCCAAGTCTCAATTTACAGCCTGTATTTGACGTGTGAAATAGAGTCCAGGCAGTTCGTTGTTGAATTACAGTAATGTCATCGGTGATGGTTGCCATTATTATTATTACTATTATTATTATTATTATTATTTTTGTTTTCCTTGATTCCAGTCAAATTTCGTAAAATACAAAATACATTACAATTCCCTTGCTTAATAATAGCCCCTTTATTTTATGATGACGAAAACAATACAAAATTTGTGAGGAAATAAAGCAAGTGTGCCACTTATCGTAAGGGAAGTGAAATAGTTAAATTTTTAGATATCAAAGAAGTGGAGTCTTTGTTTCCTTTGGAACCATCCTTTAAAAACATAATTCTGGTGCTAAACTAAGTACCGGTAAGCTTATTGTGTCTAATGGTTGAACTATTTACTGACAGTCGGCTGATTTTTTATTGCATGGTTTTATTCCCCAGAGTTTCCCTTAATACTTTCTATAATAAAAAAGTATTCTCTAAGAATGATTACCTGAAGCAAGCTGAATAAATACTTTAGTGTGCTTTAAGTGAATACACTTCCTTCCCAAGAAAGAATGAAAGAGTAAGTTGAATTTCTGGTAACATACATTACCCTTGTTGTTAATGTGGGATTATTTGCCCACATGGGTTGGTCAGGGGATGAATTATCTTTTTAGTGAACAGAACTCGCCTAATAAAATGTAAACAATCTACTTAAAAGGCTTAAAAAGGTAAATATAAACTACATATTGCAATGGATGAGTGCTATGCTATATGTTGAATCTGGGTATATGAGATGTTTTATTGCTAGGTACTGTTTTTGCTCTTGGAAATTTCCAGTTTGGTGCTATAAACTTTGAGCTAAAATCATTTTGGTGTCCTCAAAGTTATACTATTTTCACTTTAGTAGTTTAGTGCCCTTTCATATGTATTACTTATTACCCTTGTGACCTAAGTAGCATCTGACAAATTGATGTTAATATTCAACTTGATATTCTTATCTAATCTTGGTTGGTGCATTTATTATGCTAGAAAACTTCTTTATTTTTGTTAAATTTTGTCCCTAGTATAACATAGTCCACCAAAGTAAGAAATGTAGGCGGTATGACTATTACGATAACAATGAACATAAATATTTACAGAACATGGAGTAAATTTTGTCGTGGCGTGATGACGATCACTGCCCTAAAGTTGAATTTGCCCCGCTCGATACACACGGCCTCTTGGCAACTAAACCCCAGGGATACACGACGTCCCAGTCTAAGGTGTACGACAAAGACTCGGAATGAGGATTACTAGCAGAATGTTGCCAAATAATAGAAGATTTTAGAGAGAGTAAGAGAGAATGATTTGTCTTTGTTTGAATGCTGTAAGTGTGTTATTTATAGGATAAAGAGGAAGGATCCAGAAGCACCATTAAAGCATCTCGGAAATAGTTTTTTAGATGACTGAAAAATCAGCATAGAAAATCCGCAGAAGTCATTATAGAAGACTGAACTTTCAGTTTAGAAAACGCAACAATCAATTTAAAAGACTCGGCAACCAGTTTTGGAAATTGAGTAAAAAAAGTATAGAGAATAAGTGATGTCACTTCCAAAAAGAGCCTACGGCCCGCACCGCAGGTGCTCTAGCCCGGCTCGACCCGGCGTGGCGTGCGCGCGCGCGTGGTGGTAGAGCCCCTTTATTACTACACATGTAGTAGCGAAACTCAAGTGATCACTTATAAACTATAAAACTCTTAACTTATTCTACCAATGTGGGATTATAAATGTTTCTTTTGAAGCAGCACTTCCAACAAGAAATTTATCAAACATAGGTCACCAACTGAAATTTGTCGAATTCAGGACACTAGAGTAGAATCGGTCCAAATTCAGGGTACCAAAGTAGAGCCAAACTGAATAGCTACTTCTTATCTTCTATATACTGTAATTAACTGTTGATCCTATTTTGCTTTTATCAGTCCGAGGCTCAAGGATGAGATGATTCAGCATGAGTAGTAACACACTAAGATAGAGCCACGATTTTAAGCGACTCTTCATATTGGTATGGTGCTTGTCCTATTAAATCTCCATTATTATGTCTTCTCTCTTTTCATACTTCACGGACTCGCCTCGCTGTTATACTATTATTGTGATACATTTCCGTATTTGAAGAGTCTTCATTTTGTTGTACTGTTAATGTGTCTTGTCAGTGTACGGATTAATGTCTGGCAGATATCATGTGTGCCTATATTTATTTGTCATAAAGGAAAATAAATGTCTTTAACCAACTCTGTGAAAATCATGTCTGTCTAGGCACATGTTGCTGAAAATTCTCAACCTACAATCTGACATGTTTAACTGATTTTACTATCATTGTACTGGTATAGAGGGCAAGGTTTAACACACATCATCTAGGTTTACCTGCTACTCTATGTGCTGTAATGCAATCCCTTTGTTTCTTTGACATCTTCTAAACAAGAAGTGACACAAGATTTAAGTAACAACATTAAGGCACAGTCTCATGTCTCAAGGGTTGCAGCAGATAGCAAAGTACATAAAAGGTCTTGGGGTACAATAAAGTTATTTTTTGGGTAGCGGAGGGGCATTTCGGTCGCATACATTAAATTAGTTTATAAACATGAGAACCCAGAATGATCCGATCCGCTATTCTGAGAAACCTTTGCAAATCTTGGCATGTAGCTATGAACATTCTAGGAGCATGAGTAATGGTTTAAAAAATAATCGAACATAGGATAATCGTAGTGTGAGAACAGAAATGATACTTAAACCACTAGAAGATAGAGCCTGCACTAGAAATTTCTTTCTAAAGCCTGTCGTTTCTCTAGAAGGTTGGCTCCTTTTACCAACTCCATCAGTGCCTTTTAAATCTAAACCATTATTAGTTCTTTCTTTTTAGGTGATTCTTACTCCCCTTTCATCTATCTTCTCCGTATTTTCCTTTTCATTCCACTCTAGAATTGTCACTCTTTCTCTATTTATATTTAATTAAAAATAAGTGAATTTCTTATACTATTTCTAGTTAGGTAACATAATGGCGCAATAAAGCGAAATAAAAAGGTAAAACAAATAAATAAGTGTCCCTCGTTTTAGGACAGGGATGTGTGTCTAAAAATTTGAGTCGTGCTTGAGTCCGATACTTGGGAGCGTACCCCATGTCCCACACTCGTACCCGAGTCACAGTGACATAAGTTGTAATCCCGCCCAGTAATTGTAATAGACTAATAGTAGTATGATGTTTGGGGTAGCTTATAATGCTAAATTCTAGTTTGGCAAGTGTAAAAGAGTACACAATGATGACGTAAATACATATCTTGTGGGAGAGTTAAATGAAGTAAAAAAAAAGTTTATTTGAAAAATCAAATAACTATCGTGCTGAAACGGGTGTTTAGAGTTCTATTGTATTTTCATGGCTCATGACCTGAAAAATCAAAGTTACATAAAACAAAGTATAATTATTTTGAAGTGAAGGTAAGAAATTACTTCAGTTATAGTTCTCGTTGTTTGGGACCTTGCGAAACTTAGTTTTGAATTGATCGAGACTTCATCCTTGATGCAAACTTGTGTTTGTGCTTCGCATTCTTTGCATGGTTATAAATTTCTGCATCTCAACCTTGTCAAAATGTTAATAGACACCATCTTCTTGAATGATCGACAAACTAGTTGGCGCATGATGGACGCCAAGCTTTTTTGGCTAAAATTCTGGTCAGTGAGTCTTTGGCTTAATGGGCAGGGATGAAAATTATGGCTTAGAAGTGGCTGATTTTTTTTTAGTTCCTAAATATTATGCTTTTGTGCAAATTAATTCCTATTAAATTTAAGAGATGTAAAATTTATGTCGGTCAAAAGCATGGCAAATCAGTGAAGGAACTTGCTAGAAGACAATGTCACGTGCACCAACGTTCTATATATAGAATGCTCACTCACTCTCCTTATTCCACTGAAACCTATCAAACATTCAAACCAAATACACAAGTCAATACCCACCCAATAATCACAACTAGCTACTTTGTTTTACAACTGAATCTATCAAGTTTTGAACCTCAATATGAGGCTCCTTTTTGCAATTTTGCTTCTTATTTCCCTTATCTTAGCTTCCATTTTGGTGGAACCACTGAATGCGCAACCAGGTAACTCTTGTTTGATTTATGAATGCGATTCTACTTTTGTGTCGGGTTCTCATCTTAAGAATATGATCAAATGCTGGAAATGTATGATGTATACTTCCATCTTTGATGCTTTTTGCCTCCCTATAATGAGAGAAACACTATCCCAAAGATGTGAAATAGTGTTTGGACAGAGAGGCTAGACTGTGTTACTAGGCTAGATTCCCTCAACTTGGAAAATTAGATTTTTTTGGAATATATTCGATCATGACGTTTGCTTCAAATCTGTATACGTATCAAACGTTTTATTAAAGCTATCATGTATAAGACGTGGCATATTCATATCTAATTAGACAACCTTGACACCAAATGAGAGTCGAGACCATAGCTCAATATTATAAGAAACTCCCATTCATGATGATTGGTCGTGTACGAGGTGCACAATCCCAACCGTTGTCTTGCACTGAGAGAATCAATCTTCTAGTATAGCGACATTTAAGTTCCTAGTTCATTATCTTTTCACCTATTAACCAAGGATAGTGCTAGTATCTCTAGACAATGAGAGTAGTTCTAGTTCATTGCTATAGAGGGGCTAATTTTGCTTTTTTTGCCTTTTTATTCCAATTATTTAAGTAGTGTGGCAATGTTGTGGCAGCAAATGTAAAGCAATGAGAGTAGTTCTAGTACATTGTTGTTCAATCTGCTTTAAAGGGTTAACACATTTGTTTTCCTTTGTCTTCCACTTAATTTTTCTGCAACGCGTGGTGCCAAATTAAAGCAATGTGTGGTAGCAAGTGCAAAGCAAGATGCTCGAAAGCAAGTGTCCAGGATCGATGCTTGAAGTACTGCAACATATGCTGTTTGAAGTGCAAGTGTGTTCCTTTCGGTACTTATGGCAACAAGCACCAGTGCCCTTGCTACAGGGATATGAAGAACAACAAGGGCAAGCCCAAGTGCCCATAATTTCAACACACCTACCCAATATTGTTGGGCAAAATAAGTGGCTTTTGTGTATTCATTCTTGTACTATTGAGAGTAGTTTGTGTTTCGAGTTTGTTAATTTATCTATGTAAGCAATAATTTAATGGTTTTTTTTT
>VHZZ01012048.1:1800-14300 GCA_009801015.1 Silene noctiflora | reverse complement strand
ATTTATGTAATTTTATTTATTTCCGCTGCGTAGTAAGTTGTAATATTAAAGTTCAAATTTAATCAGTTGACAAATGTAATAAGACCTTTATTGGTTAATTTTATTTAAAGTACTTTTGATTGCTTTACTTTGTTATACACTGCCTCAGGAAACTGAGATGGTAACTCTCCTATTTACTTGGGAGACCTAGCTAAAAGCTTCTGAATAAATGTGGGTGTTACACAACCTCCATTTTTAGCACAATTATTTCTGCTTCTGTAAAAATTTCGAATAAAAGTTGTTGAACTTCTTTGATTTTGGTGACAAATCAACTGAATCATGGACTTCCTCAGTCACAAAATCAGGAATACCTTTGAAAATAAAAACAAAACAAAATGGGTGAATATACAAAACAAAATGGGTAAATTACACTATTAAAAAACAATCAAAATAATTAAACAAAACAATTAAAGTTTAAGAAATTGACCTTTAACATTTTTCTCCATTTTTTTCCTCCGCTTTTCTAAGAAATTCGAACAAAATCTATTGAACTTCTTAGAACTTGGCGATAAATCACCAGATTTATCACTTCTGAAATAAATCTCATCCTCATTAACACATGCATCACCATTATCAACAGATTTGCCAATTTTCTCACTATAATCAGGGACACTATTAGCGACAGAATCAAGAACGACAGTATTTGACTCAACATAAAAAGCTTATGTAGCTTCACTGTTGTCATCAAGATCAGAATCAAAAAGGGATCCATAACCGGAGTAGGTATCAGGGGCGACATGCCCAACACCAGGTATGAATATCAAATTATCTAGAGATTCATGATAAGAAGGAGATTTAATAGTGCTCTTCATTAAAGAATGATCACATTCATGATGAATATGGACATTATTTGATGACATAAACGAATACGGAGTATTAATCAGATGAAGGTTGATGATTTGATGAGAACTAAATCCGGAAATAAGTGGAGAAGAAGACAAAAAGAACGGCGGAGTGGAGGATTTTTTTGGAGGAATTTAGTGAGAGAGAAGAGAGATGAGGAAGATTCCAGAAAAATGAGAGAGAGAAGAGGGTGATTAGGGTTTTGGAGGGAACGGTTAGTGGGTGGGTACTGGGAATAATTAATGGGTTAATTGGGTTAAATGTTGGGTGGGTGGGTATAATAATGGGTTTAGTTGAGTTAAACATTGGGTTGGTGAGTGGGTCATTAGGTGGCATTTGTGTAAATAAAGGGGGATATAAGGGTAGTTTTGTCATAAATCATGTCATTTATAGAAGGTACGGGTTTAGATAAGTGTTACCTTTCGTCTGGTACGGAATGGGTATATATCTTGGTCATTTGCCTACATCTTATTCATTCTCTATTTCTCAACAACACGATAACGTTTTTTTCTAATAAAAAAGAATGCGGTGAGTGAGCATATTAGAAAGAGTTAATGTGGTAAGAATTGGGCATGATTAATGCCACATTTGACGGACACTAAGTAACCTATAAACAATGATTGGTTAACCTATAAAAATTACAATCAACGAATACAAAGGAAAGCCTTGAGCACTAATCACGCTTTTTTTACCAAAAGTGACGCACCCTTGCTGCCTTAATGCCTTCCCTTGATCACACACCTTTGACATACCAAACCTTGGCCACTCCGGATTTCAACCTACCTTCAAAGTATTGTTCACCAATCTTCCTTATTTACACCTATTTGGTTTGATTTGTCTTAAGAAGTATAATTTTTACAAATTCGTAAGTAAAGATATTAACAAAATGAAATAAGCAATGACAAATGATAGTAATTGAGTGAGACGAATGGAGTACTTATTTACGTTTACTTTTAGCATATAGATAAATAAAAGAGAGAATTATTTGTGGTTATTGGATGACAAATAGACAATAGTTTTGTGGATCCATCAAAATCATTTCATAAACAAATGAATTAGTCATCCCAAAGTGGAATACGTAAACAAATGACCTAAAACTTTTTTTTTTTTTTTTTGATATATTTTTAGTCAAAATTATTTTGGTCATACAAGTAACTCTAATTGCAAGCATTTTTGATTTTAGCTTTATTGAGATTCCAGATGATTTTCTGACACTAAATGTCCACAATTTTAGGCCAATCAAGCCTGGATTTCCTTGTGTTGTTTTTCCCTTTTTCCTAGCATGTCCCGTCTTTTTTGGCTTTTTTTTTCCATGGCCATTTTAGCCTTTCCAATACATTTTGCACCAAAAAAAAAAAATATCATAATCATTAACACACTTTGCTTTTGTGCTGACTAGTATCATAAACTCCCAATGATAATGTTTTCCAGGATTATAGTGGGATTCATTTGAAAAGGATTTCAAAATCAAAGAGGCCTGCCCTTTTTTCCCTGTTTTATCGACTCTTCGAGACAAGCACTCGTAGGAATGGAGCTAATTTCCATCTTCTTTTTCGTCGCATTTGGTTTCGAGAACTTCCCACTCCATGTCCTTTGACAACAGTTCGTTATCTCGGGATTCAAACAAATGAAGAGAGTATATACATAAATGTGTAGAATCAATCTCTTTTCCTTATTGACGTTTCGTCATCAAAAATGTTGTTTTTAGAATATACAAGCAAATGGGCAACATGAGACTCGTTTACATATATTACTACAAATGAATGAAGCAACTCCCACCTTATAATTTCCTCTGTTCCATATCTACACATCCCACCAACTACTGTAACCCTCGGTCAATGCCCATAAATTAACAAGAATACAAAAAAAAAAATGAAGGGAGAGAGAGAGCGAGAGAGAAAGGAACCATCACTATTTGATCGGGAATGCTAAATGCGAGTCTTTATCGGTTTGAGCTTCAGGCCCATGCTTTCTGGAGACAGCAACTCTGGTGATATGCAAGACAGATTGAGAGGGCTTCTTGGACTTCCGCTCAGCTGAGACGGTCTATATAATCCATAGCCCATCAAAAAGTACTCCAAGGGAATTAGCATCGCATGAGGTTGCTCCTCCGTCACCATTGATCCACAATATTGAACCTGTAAGATATGATTTCCTCGTTAGCACCATTTTGCTCCCTTGAAAGAGCAAAAGTACAAAGAGACTATTAGGGATATCCCATAAAGGAAGTTGTGTCGAGCATCAATACATGATTGAATAAAGTAGATGTTCAATTCATTTGGGTTGGACTACTTCCGCATACAACACCATTTACAATCAAGGCATTAAATTTCTGTTTGAGACATCAATCGGCTATTGAGGTCTCATCTCGGTCATTGTACTATAAATCATAAATGTGGGAACATCCTCGCGAAACGGTTTTGATAACATCCTTGCAAAACGGTGTCACGACCAATTTTAACATCCCATCTCTGACGCACCGACAAAATTTGATTGTCTCGTAACAAAATATAAAACCGAGAAAAGATAAGTAAATCCAGCAGTCAAGTGCGCATACCTCAACAAGGGCACTGCATCTTTTGTCTAGTTTTGAGATCATGTAAAGGGCCTCTGCGTGAAAAGGAGATTCATCCCCAACAAATATTAGTGTCCGACACCTTAGCTTTTTCAATCCTTCACTTATGTCGGGTCTCCTGTTTGTTTGGCCATACAAAAGAGGTGACAATCAAGACAATACAAAATTACAAACCAAAGAAGAAAAACAACTAGAGTCTCAGAGAGAGCAAAACTTGACAAAATACTACTGATCTAAAAACCTACCCATTCATTGATTCAAGAAACCGCAAAACATTTATGCTTTGCCTTTCATCCAGCAACTGAAAGATACAAAGCAAACAATAGTCAAAACATTCGCCTATGTTGGAAGATGAACTGGAAAACAGAAAAGGAACTCAGAAAGAACACTAACCCTTCTACAAGCTTGAACGATGTCTGACTCTTGGACTTCAGCACTACCTCGAACTTCCTGGATTCATCACAGCAGCAAATCTCAATAAACCCATCCTGAAATTATTTAAGAAGTGGATCATAGATGGTAAAGCAGAAGTAAAAACACTACCTTGCTGAAATAGCGCTTCAGTAAACAATCCTTCACCAAACCACATATACCATAGAAATAGAGGAGATTCGACATGACCTGTAGATTGATTAAATCATAGTATCAGAACACTCTGGTATAAACTATGGAGTATAAAGATTAGCAAGTTTTTTTTACATACAATGCTGTAAAGAGCAAAAACAAGGGGGAAACAAACCTTATTATACAGCCACTCAGTCCACGAAGGACCTTTGCAGAGAGGTGAGACAAGTATCAAGCCGAGAACGCGCTCTCTGTACTTCAGCTGCAACATCAGTAACCTTGGTAAATTGACCAACTAGGGATACAAACGCTATTAAAGTTCCCTATGTTACTTTGCCTCTTAATATCAACCACACTTAACAATCCGCCACATCCCCTCGAGGAGATGGAAATGTAGGTTTGCATGACAAAAGAAGAGGAAGGGACTAATATATGCACAGTATGATTTTTAAAGAATTTCAGCCTAATGTGACCAATCTGATGTCAAAACCATGTCCGACACGATGACGAAATTAAGCCTTGATGTCTCAAACTTCTCTTTATTTCACTCTAAAAACTCAAAAAATATCACATTTCTAATTATTATTATTTTTGTTTTGAAGACACCTATCTCACTTTAAGACAGGATACCGGTCTCAAATTTGAGTCATGATGTATTTAGTATCTAGACATATACCCATGTCTGACACTTGTACATTAAGTTTAAGTAATACAGTTGAGGTACCATAAATAATTAACGTACCGCAAATAGGGTAAGTATGTATGCTCCTGCAGTTACCCCCATGCACATCACTTCACCAAGCCTAAGCAAGAACAACTGCTGTCAGAATCAATTCGTTATGCTAAGGAAGTTAGGTGAAAAAGGACAAGCAACTAAAGATCAGGTAATAGAGGCCATCAGTCAAATAAGATGATTAACGGTTTAGAAACGATAGAGTGAAAACCCACAGCTTACCCAAAAAAGTTAAGAACCTCGAGAATTTGATCAGCTAAATCTTCTGTGGATGGTACCGGTTCATCTTGACAGAGGGCACCGGCTCCCAACTGCAACAACTCTTGACAAGAGTTGCACAAGATATTTCATGAATAATGAAATAAAACCAGGAAACTTACGCATTTCCACTAAAAGATTTATGCACAGAAGCACGTAAACAAACAAACTCCATGTGACTATTCACAAACCTCATGCCCAGGAGGGCTGATATGGTAAATGCAGAAGTTGTGGAGTAATAGCGAAGCAGCTTCAGGAAAAAAGAATAATCCTTGGAAACAAGACATGTCTGTTCAGTAGTTGCAAAATTACAAAGAGTTAGTTACACAGCATACTTTCCACTACCGAGGAAAGTCAGAGCCACTCCCTCTATTCACTTGGATTCAATACATTTTCTCTTTTAAGACATTCAACTCAATTCACTCGATTTCTATTTTGGTAAAGAATTGTCCCACAAATACACTCTTTTGTGCGGGTCCCATTCTTTTCTCCCATCTTTCCATCATACAAGTGAATAACACAAGTCCAATGAAAATAAAAGGTTAAAATGTCACCGTATGCATAATCAGTATGAACTCAAAACTCATATGTAACGAGTAACGACTAATGAGATCAAAAGTACAAATCCAACAATCAACAACATCATCCCACTGCCACAGGGCCTCTCACAAATTGCAGGACAAGGAGGGATCACATGAACACACAAAAAGGTTATTTCCAAATGACCCAAAATAAAGATGGGTCAAGAATTGCATCAAACAACAGATACTACACAAAAGAAAGAAATGCGGCCAATTAAGTAGCCCTTTTTCGTTTTATTTAATCAAAATCCATAACCAATTACTCCAGCAAAATTACAAATCCAGCAAAGAAAAGATGAAATCTTTTTCAAAAAACTGTGTCCAGACTCCAGATAGTGACGCTAATATTGGAACTTGGTTTGAGTTACAGTCTGTCACTTACGATTTAGCGCTAAATCAGGATATGTAACCAAAGCTGGCTTGTCTTTGTCTCCATAAACAATGACACTCACAGGACCACATCCTGTTTTTACATGATATTCCTGCAATTTAGAAAACAGAATGAATTACACTATTTTCTTAAAATGAGGATTCCCAATATAATCGCATACAACATTTAGATTACTATCGGTTTTCCACCAAATTAAGAGTATAAAAAAATGGTTTATCCATAGCATTATTTTGAGTGATAGAAAACAAAAGAAGGAACCCAGATAATGTTTAACTGGAAAGTAGCTTGCCATGTGCAACTGGTTTTCAAACACTTTTTTAAGCAACCAAACCATATTCATACAACTTATGCCCTTTTTCAAAAATAAAATATTGTGCATCTTTAATTATGATGACTTGATTTATAAGGTTGATATTCGACAGTTAAAAAGATGTATTATAGCATCTTCTTATTCCTTTCTAAAAACATAAAGTTCAACTAATTGATTCTTTACTTCCAAGTCTCACCCAATTTACACAACTACTGGACAACTGTATACCAAACTTGCTCGACGGAAACAAAGAAACAAAAATGCGAGAATGGATGAACATAAAATCGCGCATTTTCATACAAGATATCAACAGCATACAAGATTGTCTAACAAACCATAGTACTGCTGTTAATGAGCGTATTCAGCATCAAAATTTGGTGAATAACTAAAATGTGGTTTCGGCTCGAATATATATCACTGAGGAAGTCAAATGTGATCTCGGCTCGAATATATATCAATGAAAAGCTAAAATCACTGCTAACAAGATTAACCCATTAAAGGAAATGGCAGTAAAAGTGAATAACTAACCATAACAGATTATCCAATGTATTCAAACAGTCATAATTAATAATTAATGAAAATGAAAAAAGACTAACCAATTAAAGATCTTGAGTTGACATACAAATTAAATCAAATTAAAATTCACATCCATAATTAAAGATAAAATTAAATTGCACAAATGTGACCGCAATTTAAAGCTGTTGAACCCAATTTACTGCTTTCTGAACATAAAAAAAAACTGGAATTTACAACATGGGTTTGAATAATTATTTGATTAAATTCACATCCATAATTAAAAATAGTGGATCCCCAAATAAAACGCACATTTCATAAACAACCCCATTAAATTAGTTTGAAAACCAAGTAAAAATCAAAAATAAAAATGGTTAAAAAGAACAAACCTTTCCACCAAGATAGATAGTTTCCATATGAATGGAAGAATAATCAGCCATTGTTGTTGTTTAAATTAAGATCTTGAAGCTGCTTCTTTGGGATTATGCCCCTCTCCTTTGTCTCTCTCTCTCCCTTGAACAACAAATTGTGACCTTGATTAATTTAATCAATGTCGTATTTTATTCAAAGATTGTTTAATTCTTTGCTTCTTTGATGATTGATTAATTTGGGTTTAGTTGATGATCTTCAGCTTCCGAAGATCCCTGCTATTTAATCTCTCCCACCGACGCTTTTTTCTCTCTTCTTTTTTTCTTTCTCTCTCCTTAATAAACAGCCTCCCTCATATATACTCGCTACCACCTCACTATCATTTATGAGAGGTGAGAATTATTGACCGACCGATTTGGGGTAATATTTTTTTTTTTTTGGTTGTAAATCATCCGGTTTAATCCGGAGTCGAGCCGGGAAGGACCACTAGGGCGGTAAAGCTCTCCCTCATGAGTTTCAACACTGCTGTGTTTACAGGGCTCGAATACGAGACCTCTGGTTAAGAACAACTCATTGCCAGTTGATTTAAGTGCTCATGGGTTAATAGTAATATTGAGATGAGACAGCTTTGGAATAACTCGAGATAGGCTCGCCACTCGCTATTCCCTATCTTATATGTTTCAGCTCTAATAAATTCAGTACAATTTCTATAAATTCAGTTCAGTTCAGCTTTTATAAGTCCAGTCCAGCTTAGCCTTTATAAGGGATGTTTGTTTGGGGCATTTTGGAATGTATTTATAATCGATCAGGATTCTAATTCCACCCCAACTCCTTGAAATCTCATACCCACCTCCTTCCCATGAATTCAAACTCTATTTTTTTAATGAATTCAAACTCTATTTTTTTATGTTTATTTTTCTAATAAACCAAACATGTTTTGAAAGCTATAGAATTGGAACCCCATACTTCTATGGTTTCTCATTCTAATCCATTTTATTCCTAAATAGGGAACCAAACGACCCCAAGTTTCAATTCAGCTCCTATAAATTTAGTTTATAAAACTTCATAAACCTTAAATTAACTATAAATGCATGTTCGTTTTCTAATATTGATAAATTTAAAAATGGTACGATTTTCATTTAAGTCGATAAAAAAACGACACTAAAATTATCCTATACATTATTCTTAAGGTAGTGTTTGGAAACGCGAAATTGATTTCATTTTCATGATTTCAATTGTAGAAATCAAAATGTTTGAATTCAATTCCAAATCCAATTCCAAAAATTCGTTTGGAAAACACATGGAATTGGTATTGGAATTGGAATTGGGCGGGATGGAAATGGGTTGAGGCCATTGAATTTTTATTTTTTTTGAAAAAAAATATTGTCATGAAATATATTTGCGATCGGAAAAAATATTATATATAAAAATATTGCAATGAAATTTGCTTTAAAAAAACGTAAATAGTGATGGATTTGAAATGACTACTATATGGTAGGAATTTGAGAGGCTCAAATTTTAACTAGGTTGGAATTGGTAAGGAATTGAGTCCAATTCCAATTCCAAATTCGAGGGGTTCCCAAACATTAGAAATGTTTCAATTACGGAATTCAATTCTAATTACAGGTTATCAAACATGCCATAAAAGGATTTTTCTATTCACTTTTCCACGGTGTATCCTTGTGTTTTCCAATTTATCGCTTATACCTTAAATTCTATTACTTACCACTAACCGTGCCCATAAGAGTTTAATTCGTCGATTTTTTTACGTTAAATAATATGTGGCAAAGCTGAGTAGCATTTGTTTTCTTGATTGTTCTACTAGTGTAGATCCCGTATTACAACACGATATTTTTTAGATTTGATTTATAAAGAGGTAGACTCAGTAAAATTATTTGCATAAATTAACCGTACTTTTAATTTAATGCTAATGTACTGATATAATATTAGTAAGAGGTAAAAAAGAAAGTTCAAAAGACACTTTAAGTTCATCTATTTTTGCCTTAAACTATTAATATTATTAAGAATAATTAATAATAATTTATGACAGTAATAATACATTTAAGCTAGATGTAATGTAATACTACGGTTTTCTGTGCCTATAGTTACTCTATCGAGTTGGGCTTACTCTGTCGAGTAAGTCTTGGTCGGTTTTGGAATCAGGTTCTGCCTGATGGGTACTCGATCGAGTAAGTGTGGTACTCGATCGAGTAAGTCTGTCTTACGGGTTTTGTTAGTCGGGTTTTGTTAATAATGCGAGATTAATAAGTAATTACGCCGACAGTTTATTTCACTTTCATTGTTCATTCTTCTCAAAACCTTTCAAAAACAAGAGAACGTAGACTTGTCTTCCTCGCATTATTAACAAATCCCAAGGTTAGAGTCGTCGGTTTCTGAGGATCTTTGCATTGTTTTGATCGTTGTCTTGTGGGTAAGTCTCGAGTACCGTTTTCGTATCATTTAGTTTACTTTGGTTAAACCCTAATTTGGGGGTTTTGGGGGATAATTGGGGATTTTTGTAGTGATGATTGTAATTGTGATTATATGTTTGTATAGGAAGTGAATTCGTAGAGGAGCGGTTCTGAGCGTAGATTGTTACTTCGTGGTGATTGCCTTATAAGTAGGGTTTCCCTACTCGGTTACCGATTTCGTATGTTTGGTATTGATTGTATGGTTTGTTATGTGTATGGATGTTTGGATGTTTGATTGTATGTTGTGGTATGGTGAAGGCGTGGTATTGGTTGTGTTGCGAGGTGTGTCCTCGGCTGAGTGGAGTCACTTGCGGGAGTGGCTTCACGCCCTTGATTCGCCCTCCGTGGAACCCGCCATGGGAGGGGATGTGCACATTAATGAACAGAGTTTTTCGCTCAGATAAGATGAGCGGGGCTTAGGTGGGAACGGCTGCGTCCCCCCACTGGCAGGGCTACGCACCTTGGGTGTGTAGTCAGTGATATGGAGTGGAGTTGGTGGAGTTGGTGTGACTTGTGTTGTTTTGCTAGGTTGGTTTGTGTTTTCAGTAACTGACCCCGTTTTGTGTTTGTAATCTGTGATGATCCATTCGGGGATGGTAAGCAGTTTTTGAACAGGTTTAGCTTGTATGCGCATGGGATGGTTGGGTGATCATCACGACTTAGAGACTTCCGTTGTGTGCGTGTGTAGTAACTAGATCTTAGACCTTGAGGCTTTGATAGTTTATCTTTTGGATCTTTTGTACTTTTGTTTTGGCAGTTTGATAGACAGTTGTAATTAGTTTAAACTATTTATTTAAAGTAAGTTTCTTTATTGTCTAATGATATACATTGTCTCGGGAAACCGAGATAGTAGCACCTTTATGCCTAAGGTGGCCTTGGTAAGGCACTTTGGTGTATGGGGGTGTTACAAAGTGGTATCAGAGTGACGATTTTGGAACTTAAAACTAATGAACTCAATGAACTTAGGGAGTCAAATAAAATGAACCCGGGGTAGAAGTTGTAGGAGCTCATGCAAAGGCTTGGGAGACGTCCTAAAGTCGCGAACTCGCCCTACAGTTTCGAACCGGCCACAAGGGGGTGTTATGGGATCGTTATGTGCTAGTTAATGATGTCATATGTGTGTTGTATGCTACGTTGAGTAGTGGTGTTGGAGGTATATGATGATGCATGATATGGAGGAGTAACGAATGAAGTGTATGAGCATATGATGTTGTTGTTGCAATKAGTTATGTGGTTGGTTTATGTGAYCTCTAATATGTGTAAAGGATGTTGTATTGTGAAGTTGGTATTTATGTATGTAAGTATGCATTTATGTTTTATGTTGTGAAAGTAGTTGGTTAAAGCATGCGGGTAGTAAGTTTACGAGTCAGCATGACTCGGTCGAGTGGGTGGAACTCGATCGAGTAGGTAGGGCTCGATCGAGTGGGTTGAGCTCGATCGAGTGGGGTATGTGATGATGTTTGGCAGGATACTGTTTTTGGGCACTCGATCGAGTGATGGGTACTCGATCGAGTGAGTCTGGGGGCTCGATCGAGTAAGTTTTTGAGGGGTTCTGTGAGATTCTGGAGTTGAGGCACTCGACCGAGTAAGTGGGTAGCTCGATCGAGTGGCCTCCACTCAATCGAGTGGCTATAGCAACTCGATCGAGTGTGTTTTTTGCAGGTCGTTTATGCTTTTATATTGTGGGATGCGTGTTTATAGTTACCTTTTCTTCAGTATAGCTAAAGATGTCGCCAAAGAGATCTGCTGCACATGCTAGGGCTGAGTTGATGAGCGTGGATGAGGTAGCTAAGATACTTGAGCATCAGGATGCGCTGAAAAAGTTTACCAAGGAGAAGAGGGCTGGGGTGGATTTTGCTAAGATGAGTACGACTATAGCTCGCTTCAATCCAAAGGAGTATGTGGGAACTGGGGATCCAATTCTGCTGGATAATTGGCTTAGGGAGATGGAGAATATCTTGAAGGTGGTGCATTGTCCGGAGGATTACCAAGTGGAGCAGGCTGCGTTCTACTTAAGGGGAGCTGCRKGTGAATGGTGGGATAAGGTGAAAGAGGGTGCTTTGGATTCCTATCTGAAGCAGGGGAAGTCAGCCATACCTTGGGGAGATTTTAGGAGGGCGATGTGTAGGGAGTTGGTGCCGGAGCATGTGCGTAGCAAGCTGAGGGAGGAGTTTGATGACTTCAAAATGACTCCTGATATGTCAGTAGCTCAGTACTACCACCTGTTTAATGAGAAGTCGAGGTATGCGGAGGATGTGGGGCTGAGTGAGGAGAACCTAGCGTTGAGGTTCGAAAAGGGGTTAACGTATAMGATCATAGAGAAGCTACCGGTTGGGGTCCTTTCGGATGTAAAGGAGGTTTATGAGCGGGCGGGGAGAGCTGAGAGGTTGGTGGAGCTGGCTAAGGAGAATAGGGAGAGGGGATCTGAGAAGASGAAGGCTGAGAGCGAGGGAGGTGGCCAGTCTGGTTACAAGAAGGGTAACCATAGTCAGGGGAGAGCTTACTCTTCGGGGACGGGGTTTAGTAGGGGAGCATCCTATGGGCGCGGTCGTAACAGTGGAGGTAGTAGTTGGGACATTTCTTGTTTCAACTGTGGCAGTATAGGTCACAAGTGACATGAGTGCACCAGTGCTGTGGTGAGGGGCTTCCAGGGACCATCGCAGGGGAGTTTCTCTTAGAGACCGTCGCAAAGTTATGCTAGCAGCAGACCGGCTGAGTCATGGAGCGGTCAAGGAGGTCGAGGCAACAACGGAGGAGTGAACCGCACTGGCGGTAATTCTCATCAGGGACCGGCTACTAATACCAACCAGGGGTCGGCTGCAAAGCCTTCTGCCTCTGCGAGTACCGTCCAGG
>VHZZ01012044.1:50354-62386 GCA_009801015.1 Silene noctiflora | reverse complement strand
TGGACTTAAAAATGTTTTAAAAATCTCGCTTTTCCGCATTTTAGTTACTCTTTTATGTTGATTATTCGTGTCTTAAAATAGCGGGGTGTCACAGTATTTTTCTTCATTTATACGCCATTTCTTTTTTTTTTTACAAAAATAAAATTATATGAATAAAATTTTCATAACCGACATATATAAGTTTCATCTTTCAAAATTTCATACTTTTAACGATATTCTTAGTTAAAGTTTTTAAAGTTTGACCATCAAAAAGTGAATGTTGCCTTTAGTGTAAACTAGTTTTAGGCTCTGTTTGACAAAACATTTTAGGTACCCGTTTTGGTCAAAGTAATTTATTTGACCAAAATTTCAGGCACCTTATTCTTTTATAAGCGTTTGGCTAATAGCTTATTTAATCAAATAAGCTACCTGAAATGAAATGTTACCTAAAGTAGCATTTGAGATTTCAGGTACCTGATTTGATTTGATCTTCCTTTTTTACCCCTTAAATCTATACTACTAAATAATTATCATATCCTTTTATGTAATTTCATCAAAATCAGTTACCTTTTCAGTTAGTTTGTCAAACATTTTTTTTATATAATCAGCTACCCAGTTCCTAATTTTCGGCTACCTTATCAGTTACCTTTTTCAGGTTTCAGCAACTTTCTCAGTTTTCAGCTACTTTTTCAGGTTTCAGCCACCTTTTTCAGTTAGTTCTGCCAAACAGAGCCTTAATCTTGTGCAAAAATTGCATGGGTTATTTTAAAAGTTATTATGTACAAAATATGTTATTTCCTCTATTCCGATTATTTGTTTGTGTTTTTTAATCTTTATAAGGGTATTTTAATGAAAGGTATTGGGACGGAAGGAGTAACTAAAATGATTAACTTTTTAATGTTATTTTGCAATTTGGACAATTTACTTGTATTTTTTTATAAAAAAAAAAATATCCAGCTAAAATTTGAAGAGAAGGTTCAAAGTAGGAAATAGAGTACTTGGGGCCAACTAATTATTGTAAGTTTTTAGAAAAAAGACGGTTGTGTAGATAAATAGGCCATGTTTTATAACTTCTCAACTAGTTTTTATACCCGTGAAAATTATGGGTGCGTTTCGGATTAATTGTGTAAGCACACGCATGATGTAACCACGTTTGTTTGGTACATATTGACATCTTTATTGCCTCTACTGACGCGAAAAAATGTTGCACGTGTTTGTTGTTCATGTATTTTGGCGAAAAGTAAAACAACATATTTATTTTCAATTTCAAAGTATTATAATATTAGACAGATAAGAAGATATAATAACGTACCAATGCAACCTAAAACTACTTGCTTCAACGTTAAAAATTATGATATAAAATTAACCATGTCAAATTGATATTTGACACCTACTGTTTGTGTGAAAGATTAGTACCTCTAGGTACCTTGGAAGTTGTAACTACCCTCTTACACTTTGTGATCTACCCTGTATGCAAGGGTTCGATCCACGGTTGTAGATGCGTAATCTAATTAATGTTAAATTACTTATTGTAATTTATTGTAATTTAACACCTTTAATGGTGAATGATATGATTACCAACTAAAACACAATAATTTCCAATGATACTTATATATCAAGAAAAACCAATAACACAACACAAACTAAAGTCCTCATAAGGGATCCTTGTGGATAGTGACAAGCTAAATTACAAACTAAGGGATAGATGGCGAAATACCTCCATGATTGGATGGGCACTGTCGTGCTACTGCTACACTAATCTAAGACTAAGATCTAAAGATAGACTAAGTTGTAGTTGTTGTTGATGTTTGAGTTGTTGTTTGCTCGGTGGATGAACATTTCCTTATATAGGCAATCATCCCATGAACTACCACTTAGTGGGAGAGCGGTTTAATAACTGCTCCGTGCCCCTGGATCCTCATTCCTTGGCGCTTGATCCAAGACCTTATTATTATTAATCCCGTCTTGGGCTTCATCTTTAGAGTTTTTGGATCATTGTAATCCAGACCCAATATATTTTACTTCATTCTGCAGGCCCACTTGCCTTTAAAATAATAAATATAGTACCTTACTATATTTAGGCGCTAACAAATACCCCACCAACGTTTAGAGGTGAGATGAAGTTAAGCCTCTAAACGCTGAACTTTGAACAGGTCACATTCTCTTCGATTTTGGGTTTCTTCTACCAAAAATCTCAGTTAACTATCCATTGATGCCATGCTCTGCATACTGTAGAACAGATTACTAAGTTCTTCCACCCTATCTTCGAGAAGATTTGGAGAACCATCAGCGCTTCATTAGATCCCAGTAAAAACATGGAATTCAAACACGTTTTATCTTCTTGACAAGGTTGCAAGTTCTTTTCTTCATAATCATGTCTTGATCGCTTCCTTGAGCTTGACCCCATTTAACTTTCTGGCTTTCAATTTTATTTTGCAAAAATAAAATTTTATTTATGTCTGGCTCCAGGACCTCTAGATTTTTATATTCGTCCTAGAAGTTCAACCGCCTTGATGCTTCCAATCTCATTGCCTCTTCGTATGCCGCACGCAGACACGATCTGGACGCACCTTTTCCACTTCATAAATGCTAGAACTGGTTCCAATCATTTTTCCTTAAATGAATGAAGAATGTATTTATTCCAAAAATTCCTCCAAAGGTTGCATTAAATGGTCCTTTAGGAACCATCATCCTCGCTGGAATCTGTAACTTCTTGATTTTATGACCTAGGTTGTTGAACTTCATCTCCATCTTCCACCTCTTTGGAACTGCTAATTTCCATAGGATTTGACTCATTATCTCCCTCCGGTGGTTTGTTCCGGAACTCTGCGTGATAAAATTCTTTTTCTTCATAATTCCGGAATCCTGTGCACCCACAATTTAGGGTTATCACTCTTTCATTCCGCATGGTTCTTATTTTCCATGGTTGTACCAGATCCGGTACTTGAATTAGACTTGATTCATACGCCCAACTCACTTTTGGAATTTCTGGATCAAACGCAAATATCCATGCCCAACGCTGGCACGTTCTTATCATTGCCATCTTTGAATGAACGGGAACTCTGAAGAATATCTTCCTCATAATATCCCTCCTCCCCAAAATTTCATGGAGTTCTTCTCCGGTTGTGGCCGACTTAACCTGGGTAGTCACTGAAAGAAACGGTAGTTTCTCTTTCATCAATTCCCGGGCAAACCGTTGTTTATTTGTAGTCATCGAACCTCTTTCATAGCGGCACATTGGCCCAACATACCCTCTTGGTGGTCTCATGTTTTAAGACCTTTTAAGAGAGATAAAGAAAGAAAAAATAAGAAAGAGAAAGAAAACTATTCAAACTCTGTTGACCTTATTTGGAAGATACCAAACCAACTCCTTTCTTTATTAATAAATTAATTACCCCACGTATTCCCACGTTTCTCTTGAGAGTAATCATTATTTTCGGACGACGGTTTGTTTACCACAACTGTCACGACTCTTATCAAGTCCAATCAGTCTCCAACTGTCCCATTTTTTTGAAGGGGCATGCAACTTGGTGGAACACTTTTTCCCTTAATCCGAATTCAGCCTTTTTAGCCTTCTCTTTATATGATTTTGCATATTATATACTTCAAATCACAACAGCGCTGAGGTATTTTGAATACCCATTTTCATTTTTATTAACCCTAATTACTCTTGAGTTTCCTTTAAAAGAACCCAATTTCGTTATGTATGGATTAATTCATATAATCATTTTGCATGAAGATCAAATTAATTTAAAGTTATGAACTTTAAATAACATGCCAGAATTAAAACTTAGGTAATTTCTCATTACCTAAATATAATTACAATACCATGTAACAACTTATCATTGTTACATAAGCAATTACAAAAATTTAGAAAATAAAATGTGACAACATTATGCCTGTCACACAAACATTTTGGGCAAGGATTGATTACTTTATCACTATGCTTATACGCAAAGTAGACAAAAACATGCCAAAGACCCCAAATTGTATCGAGTGTCCTATAACATTTATACTTCAGCGGCTGTCTAATCCCGAGATTCCTTATACATCTTCCTGACGAACGATTTCATCTCCATCACTGTCATACAAGACTATTTGATTTGGCGCCTGGCCACCGCCTTCCATCTCTTCAGGAAAATCATCATCATCATCATCACCCCCTTGATTCCATTCGAATTCAATGGGTTTTAGGTGAGCTGTACTTGGATCTGCATTGTTGATTATTTCTTTTGTCAGAAGAATTCTCTTTGTGTTGTAACTCAGTGTTACATGTTGGAGCATTCACTGAATGAATCCCCAACCTCTGTCTTCAAACTATGTTTACCTTTACTTCTTAGTACCATGAAATTTCCAGTGGCAGAGGAGTCCTTCAGGGAAGTCTGAGATAACTTCCTGTGCCCCCGAGACTTGCTCTACATTTCGTTCTTGGTAAACGACTTTGGCGCTGAAGTGTATAACCCTCAGCTTGTTGCACGCCAATTTGGCTTGGTTCAATCCTTGGCGATGCCGTACTTATGGTCTGTGAACAATCCATGGCATGAGCGAATCAAGCTCAATGTTAAAGTTGTTCAATAACTCTACCGCCAACCCGTTCCTCCTATCACATCAGATGATGTATGGCGGTATCGCCATGGTGCTGCTACGACTTCACACCTTCAATGGTGGTCTTCCTCGCCTTGGTGCTCGATAAAGAACTTGGCCAAAGCTGCTAGCCGGCTTAAGGAAAACATTTCAGGTATACTTACTATTTTTAGACCTCAAGCATTCCTTTCATACCAAGGTTCTTATAGTTTCCTTCTATTTTCAGCCAAGAATCCTCTTAGCTCGAGGTTTTTAGCCTTGACTAGCCGTCGTAAAATGCCACCTAGCTTTGTTTCAGCAAATTGATCAGCGCCTTCAATGCAAGAGCTTATGATCAATCTTACTACTCTGGGGAAGTTCAATATTCCTTCCACCGCCTTTGTTCCTCAGACGGTGGTCAGTCAGCCACATTTCGCAATGGAGTGAGTATGAGCAACCTGAAGTCTCTGATGAAACGGTTGAGGAAAAACTCCTCATCCGGAAGCGACCACGCTCTTCATCAACATGAGGTAGTCCTAAGCGCCAGAAAACATCGGCGCCTGCTTCAAGTCATTTAAAGGCTATCACTTCTCCTATGGCAGAGATTAGTGATCAGAATCCAGAGCCTAGCAGTCACACCCAAAGGATGCCCCTACTGTTGCCCTGTCTTTTGTGCTTGTGATCCATTCTCAATAAGATCAACCCCCTACTCAGGGCCTCATGGATCAAATCATGGCTAGCCCCCAAAATCAAGGGTTGGTACAAATGTTCAAGGTTCTTTCCCCTACTCAGCGCAGGGAAGTTCTTCCTGAACAACAGCCAATGACTATGACTCATCAGGAAGAGCCGGATGTTCTAGTCTCTCACGAGCAGTCATCCCAGGTCTTCCAAGTCATCATCAATTTCTCATAGGAAGACTCAGCTAGGGATACTGAACTGGTATATACACCATCGCCCACCAAGCAAGCCCCCCAGGAAGATTTCCTTAAGAGGCTTACTCTTCTGGCGCTTTCCTGGCTTGAAAAATCGCCTATGGGAAGAACTTCTACAAGCTCCCTCTAGGCATTCCCTCTTATTGCCAAGCTGGAATGTCTAGCGTTGTTGCCAACTAACAGGGAGTGGTTTCAACAACTTCATGACCTATGCCAAGTCCCTGGGAATTCATCTCCCTTTCATTCTCAGGTTCAAAATCGGATCACTAAGATTAGGCAACTTCAGGCCTCGGCTCTAACTGATTTCTCTCAGTACGAGAAGTTGAACGAACAACTCTTCTCCGAGACTTATTCTGTTTAGTCCTTGTGCTGCCAAGTATCCTCTGCTTTCGATGCTCATCGTGAAAATAAGTGCCAGATTAAGGAGCTTGACCAGAGAATCTATGAAGCTGAGAAATCCCTCAAAGAGATAAAGGCACAGCGTCATGAATTGTCCAGAGGGTTATTCGCTCTTCCCTCTTTACTCAGACAACCAGTTCAACAAATCCAGGCTCGGATAGAGAACAGTAAGGAGCATACTTCTTCCCTTCAGGAACAACTCTCACAAATGAAGCGCTCATGGGATGCTCGTTTTAAAGCCCTTTCTGATGAAATTATCAGTTTTATGGCATTCGTACGACAGGCTAAACATTCTGAAGGTTGATTTTGTGCAATCAATGTAATGCCCTCATGTTTTCCCAAAACTATGGTTATCTGTTTTTAATATTTGTTGCGTAGATCTCCCAAGTGGTGGGATAATAGAATTTCAAAAATTTGCCAATAATGTTTCTTTTCATAAGTGTTCCATCTAAATGTTGCAATCCATACGCGTTTCCCGATAGTACCTTAATAATTTTAAATGGCCCTTCCCATATAGGTGACCATTTCCCATAGAAGTGATTTTTATACCCCTCAGGTAGGTTAAAAGACTTCGTCTTAACCCTAACATTATAAGCTTTGGCTGTTTTAATTTTATTTTTAAATAAGTTAGCCAGCGCTTGTTCTCTTAAATGTTCAAGATCCGAGTTAGCAACGTTCATAGATTCGGAATAAGACTCCAAATCTAAAGAATTTTTATGTAAAATACGAGCAGATTCAACATTGACTTCTGCTGGAATTACATCATCGTGACCAAAAAATAATTGGTAAGGAGTGTACCCTATAGCCCCCCTTTTTGAAGTTCTATAAGCCCACAATGTATCAAGCAACTTATCATGCCAAACTCTTAGATTATCCTCTATCATTTTGGCGATACCAGCTTTAATCAACTTATTTGTAGATTCAGCTTGTCCATTTGCCTGAGCATAATAAGGAGTGGAGTTTAGTAATTTCACCCCAAATTGAGAGGTAAATTCATGTAGCGATGGACCATTACAAACTAGCGTTTGATCCACTGTAATGGTCTATGGGACCCCATATCGAATGAAAATGTATTCTTTCAAAAAGTCCACAAGATCTTGAGTTTTCACCATTTTAAAGGGTCTAGCTTCTACCCATTTAGTGAAATAATCCGTGATGACCACCAAATACCGGTGACCTTTAGAAGATGGAGGTAAGATCTCTCCAATCATATCCATAGCCCAACCACGACAAGGCCATGGTTTAATTACAGGTTTTAAATATTGTGCTGGGACCCTGTTTTGGAGTCCATAGCGTTGACACGCCTTACAACCTTTTGCATAAGTAATGCAATTTTCCAAAATGGACGGCAATAAAACCCATGTCGATGAATCAACCATCGTATTTTTAGGCCAGACTGATGAGCGCCACATACTCCTTCATGTACTTCAGCTATAACTAATAACGCATCATCAGCGCCTAGGCATTTTAATAATATACCATGTGGTCTTTTTTTTTATATAAAGGATGTCTTCCATAAGGAAGAACCCAAATGCCCGTTTTCTAAGTTTTTGATTCAAACCTTTTTGAGACGGGCTACTTAGGATACTTATGATATCAGTCCTCCACTCTAAGGATTCATCAAATATATCCACCTTACAAACTTTCATTATAAGGTCAACATCATCTATGAGAAATGTCTTCTCTAATCGCTCGATTTTGTCAGACATTTCTAATTCATCATGGATATACCCAGATGCGATTTGTGCTAATTGATTAGCTATTGAGTTTTGGTCCCTTAATACATGGACACATTCAACTTTACGAAAATGCTTAAACAAACATTCTACCTTTAACAGGTATTTTGATAAAGGAATGGATTTACATTTAAATAAACCATTAACCTGATTGATAACCAACTAGGAATCCCCTAGAATCCGAATATTCAAGGCTTCTAATTCGATCAATCACTTAAGTCCGGCGATCAACGCTTCATACTCCACTTTGTTATTCGTACCATTATCGTTTAAAGTAACTGATATTCTCCATTCTTTTCTCATGGGAGAAGTAATAATAACTCCAACGGCTGATCCATGTGTAGTGAAAGATCCATGAAAATACACTTCCCAAGGCGTGTAGTTGTTGTTATCCGATGTTTTTGTATCAAAACATGGATGTTTGATGAGGAAGTCAGCTAAGACTTGACCTTTCATAGCCCTTTGTGGGATATAAACTAAATCAAATTGCAACAAATGAACACTCCATTTGATTAGACGCCCTTTTATTAAAGGTTGAGACAACATATGCTTCATCACATCTAACGCTGAGACTATTTCTATAGTATGAGCCATAAAATAGTGTCGAAGCTTAACCGAAGCATCATAAAGACTTAAGCATATTTTCTCCAAATATGAATATCGTTGTTCCGTTTCTGGAAGAACTCGACTTAAGTAGAATACTACTTGTTCGAATCCTTGCTCATTTTCTTGTGATAGCATACAACCAATTGACTGGTCAGCAGCTGACAAATATAATCGCAGTGTTTTCCCTGCTTTGGGAKAAATTAAAACAGGTGGATTGACCAAATATTTCTTAATTTGGTCAAAGGCTTCCTGATGGCACTCTTTCCATACAAATGCTTCCTCCTTCTTTAGATGCAATAATGGGGAAAAGATTTTAGTCTTTCCAGCCAAATTTGCAATAAAGCGTCAGACATAATTCACTTGTCCTAAAAACCTTTGTTATTCGATTTTATTAGTTGATGGCTTAGCGCTTATTACCGCTTTGGCCTTATTTTTATCAATCTTGATCCCTCGCTGGTGGATAAAAAATCCCAGAAAATTTCCAGCGCTTATGCCAAAAGCACATTTCATTGGGTTCATTTTAAGGTTATATTTCCTCATCCTTTCGAAAGCTTGCCGGAGGTGATGAAGATGTTCATTAAATTCATTTGACTTAACAACAACATCATCAATATATATAGCCATTGAATCCCCAATTAAATCATGAAAAACACAATTCATTGTTCGCTGATATGTAGCACCAGCGTTTTTCAACCCAAATGGCATGACTACCCATTCAAATGTYCCWAAKGATCCAGGACATYSAAAYGYTGTTTTATAACAGTMTTTTTCTTYGATCTTGATTTGATAATACCCGGCATATCTATCCATGAATGTCAGATATCTATGTTGAGTAGTTGCATCGATTAAAATATCCGCCAAAGGCATAGGATATTCATCCTTTGGGGTGGCTTTATTCAAATCTCTGAAGTCAATACACACCAGGATTTTCCCATTTTTCTTTATGACTGGAACTATATTGGCAATCCATTCCACGTATTTAACGGGTTGGATAAACCTTGCTTTCAGAAGTTTACTAACTTCCTCCTTAACAGCCTGAATGACTTCAGATGACATTCGTCTAGGTTGTTGGATCACAGGCTTCCATCCTGGCTTGATTGGTAAACGATGCCTCGCAATAATGAGGTCAACGCCTGGCATTTCATGATGTTCCCATGTGAAACAATCTCTATATTCAAAGAGAATTGCTTTCATTGCCTCTTTCTCCCCAATTGACAATTTCTGACTCATATATGTGAATTTAGGTGCCTCTGTGGTACCCAAGTTCACTTCTTCCAAAGGATCTTGTGATTCCTTTCTTATGTCATCATTCCTCACCCATGGTTTTTCTACCCATGTTAATGGTGGATCTAACTTAATCTGTTCCTTTTCCAAACGCAAATCATCGACTATTTCTCTAGAAGAATCATTGATTTCTAAATTGTAATTCTTATTAAATTGCAAAGTCAATACAATATCCATAGAAATAAAAATAAACATCAATTACTACATTCTAGTAATTAAACGGGAGTAAACTCAATTCTTGAGATTCCGTTTCAGCCATTGGACCTTCTTCTTGAATGCCCTCTAATTCTTCGATTCGAATTTGGTTGACCTTATTGAAGATATTCTGTTCTTCTAGGTCCACCATTTTCCATTGATCAAGCGCTTCCGCTCTTGGCGCCGAGCTTTGTCCCATAGGATCATTATTCAAATTAGTCACATTTATCTCAACTGTTGGCACATCAACATAAATAATTTCATACTTTTTGCCATTCCACATGACTAATAATTGATGAAGGGAAGAAGGAATGGAATAGGTCTTATGTAACCAAGTAGTTATGCTCCTAACCACATAAAAAGGCATCGTTTTTGTACACGATCCCACTTTAATTGCTAATGATATAATTCCCTCACAAGATTCTGTAGTCCCAGTAAAACTAGTAACTGACACTTTACAAGGAGTTATATCCTTCTCCGTTTTTCCTACCAACTGAAGAATAGCGATTGACACAATATTAGCAGTAGCTCCATTATCAATTAAAGCCTTTCCCAATATCTGGTTTTCCAATTTGACTTTAATGTATAAATGTCTACAATGGTCAGTATCTACACCTCTTCTAACAAATAAGGCTTTAATAATCCCATTAACCTCCTGGTCTGTAAGGTCTCTATCTAATGTGTCACTACGAATAAAATTACTCGCTATTATACATTCATAAATATCTGGTACCAGCGACTCTGAACCTCCAGTACATGATCCTTTAGCGCTGAATTCCTTTGGAAGCATTGTTACCATCATGCATTCCATAGTTCTAGGTTCTAATGATCCAAACTATATTGGTTTGAGATCTTCATCAGTCACCAATAAATCCAGCTCAGAATCTGAGAAATCTCCCAGGTCATCATCTTCCTTGTCGGCTCCCATAACTTGATCGCTTAAATTATCAATGGCATCAACACAAGCCTCAACACCTTTGTTGATTTCACTCTTCGTTGTTGACTCTTGGTCTTGGACCCTGATATCTGCGACCATAGCTTCTTGCATCAATTGCATTTCAACTTTGGCTCGAGCATTGGCCGCCAATACCTTAGCATGCTTCTTCTTTTGATTTTTGGTCACCACCTTTTGCAAAGGAATATTGGGTTTATTCTTCAATTCTCTCAATGGCTTCCTTATAGTGCCTAAAACTTGCAGCCCTTTTGGCCCCTTACTTGAGCTACCAATCTCCATATCTCGAATTCTCTTCATTGACCGACGCTGGTAAGCTGGAACCCATTTAGGATCATTTGGTATGGCTTGAATTCGAACAAGCTCAAAATGTAGCATATCAGCACATCCGAAGCACATATTTCTTCGCAGGTTCTTCATGCATTGAACCAGACGCGCATGAGATGGATCCGTCTCTAACACGTCTTTATAAGACTTAGAAGTTATACCTTCATCTGTCTTACCATATTTTCCTTTCACCGCTTCCATGATTTTGTCTTTCCAAGCTAGATCCAAAGCTTCTTCATCAATTGGAAAAAGAGAAAGTTTCCCTTTCTGAACCAGCTTGGCCACGAAAGCCCGGAAGGCCTGACACTTGTTAGTAGTGTGGAGTTCAGTCATATGCCATTTGCAAATCCCCTCTATTTCAGCATTATCCACCTTTGGGAAGACCAACAGACGCTGGTCTATAAGGTGATCGAACAAGCGTTGTGCTCGCTCCTCCTGAAAATCATCAGTAGAAATAGGTTATTTAGAAAAGTCGAACATATTACATTCGAAATTCAACACTGAGAGCGGATCATCATCATTCTTGACATTGTCCCTACTTGAAAACAAAATCTGACCATTATTAATCAAATCCTGCAAAGTATTTCGAAATACAAAACAATTATTTGTAGTGTAAGATCGAGCGTTATGCCATAAACAAAAAGTTTTCCCTTTTGTTTCAAGCGCTGAAGGAACCTTATGATTCCCTTTTATTTTAATAATGTTATTTGCATGTAAATGCCTAAAAATTTCCTCTCCTTTAGCTATATCAAACGTATAGAGGCGTTTTTTTAGTATTTTTCATGTCTCTATTAGAAGAGATCTCTTTGCGCTCTAGAGGTGCACATTGAAAAGAAGGCCCTTTCGGAATTTCTGCGATATTTATTTCACAAAAATCTTCCTCTTCTTCAAAGTTCATACAGTTGAATGCCTTATGTCGTTGTTGACTTTTTTTCACTCAATACTTGCTCATACTTCGTTACTAACTCAGTAAGTTCCATAAAGTTTCTAAAGATGATCCCATCGAAACGCTTCCTAAATGGAATTGCTAAGCCATCTTGAGCGATTCTTATGAATTCT
>VHZZ01012044.1:21840-34038 GCA_009801015.1 Silene noctiflora | reverse complement strand
CACAAATAACATTGGAGACATGGTGATAGGCTTATGACTTATTATGAGAGTAGAGAGTACATTGGGTAGATATTATGCATGTATTATAATTTATAGTTCTCTTTTTTTTTTTTTTTTTGGAAAAATAGAGTGCCTATGAAAATAAGGTTGACTTTAATTTGGTTTCAACGGTATATTATTTGCTTCTCTAAGTTTATTTACCACTAAAATTCCTAAATATTTATATTGATTTACTTATTAGTTTATTGTCTCAAAAAAAGTCTCCACTCTTTCATTTAATTAAGTAGTATAAAGAAAAAGTTGTGTGATATAATGGGTAAGTTTTGTAAGAGACCGTCTTAGACTTGATTAGTGTGAAACATATATAGCAAAAACAACTTTTGTAAGTAACAAAAAAAGAAGAGAAAAATAAGTCAATCACACATAAGTAGTAATTGACCGATATGCCCGTCATAAGGAAGAATTGCTTTAAGTCAATTACAATCTCTATTGTGTGAGAGGTCTCACATAACTATATTGAGAGACCATCTCTAAGGAAAATTTGTAAAATCAAAATTACTCCATCAAAATTACTCCCTCTATCTGCCCGGGCATTTATTTGCCTATTCCGTTTTTTGGTGTCTTAATTACTTATTTGTCTTTCTATTTTAGGACTTATCATCTAATAATTGACTCCCTCATTGTTTAATTTTTGTGCCCAAACAAACTAAAGGAGGTAAATTGTATTATTCTTATGAAGCAAATTTTAGAATTAGAAACTCCAAAGATATAAGAATACACGTGATTAAATTCACGCAATACAGACAAATGTATGCTCCATTACGCATTGCAAATTATATGTTGCTTTGATCTAATCTATATAAGAAAGCATTAAATGGTCGGTTTATTTAACAACCAATTTGTCTCTATTAAGACGGATATATGTGTCTTAAAAATAACACAGGTTAAATACTACCCTACTTGGATAGATATGAATATTATTTTGCTAGCTCCTAGGATCTTTCTTTTTGTCTTACCTGTACTATTTGACCCGTCTTAAGAATACGACGGATATTTCGTGTTTACAAAACACCAACACAAAAGTAAAGCTCTAACAAATCGTAACTATAGGCTAAATGTATAGAATATGCAAAGATGAAACTATTGAATATTAGATATAAGAGAGAAAGTAGTTAGAGAAAAAACCTAGAATTAGTTTTCTTGATTTCATCAATGGCTAAAAAAAAAGAAAAATAATAATCCTCGTATTAATTGCACTCCTAGTTCTACTAAAAATCAAAATAGTAATAAGATTGATGTTGCTAGTACTAGCCGTAAAACAAATAATTCGAGGTCTGCACGACGGAATGAGATTAACTTCAGTCAAGATGATTTTGAGACGGAACTTGACGTGATTGTTGGAGATGATAAATCTGTGGAGGAGGAGGTCCTGGAGAGTACTGATGAACCGACTGCACTGGTACAATCGATTCTTCGCCTGTCTGCTGAGGATGTTGAAGGAGAGGTTCAATACTGGTTGACGACGGTGTATTGCTATATTTTAGGGGTGAATCCTCCTAGCTCTGTCATCTCTGGCTTTGTTAAGAGAGCATGTCAGAGTTTTGGTGTTGATAGGATTTCTTTCATGCCGAATGACATCTTTTTAGTTCGGTTTAAGACTAAAGAGAAGCAAATGGAGGTTGTGAATACTGGACATTTAATATTTGATAATAAACTTGTCATTGTGAAAGAGTGGAAACCATATGCAATTTTAGTGAAACATGATGTTACATCTGTACCAATTTGGATTAAATTGTTTGGTCTGGATATTAAATTTTGGGGAAATACTTGTTTGCAGAAATTGAGTGGTTTAATTGGGGAGTTTATTCTTTGTGATGACATTACAATTCAGAAAGCGTTTCTGGGATTTGCGTGTATTTTGGTTGAGGTCAAATTTGGACAAGAGTTCCCTACTGATATTACTTTTGTGGATGAGTTGGGTATTACACAGAAGATTAAGGTGGTCTATGACTGGCTTCCTCTCACTTGTGTGAAGTGTAAAGGGATGGGTCGTATAGGAGAACACTGTATAAGGGATGCTAGACCAAATGTTAAGAAGGTATGGAGGCCTAAACCAAAGGTTTCCGTTCCTGCTCAGCATAAGGTGTAGCAACCTGCTCAAGAAAAGCTCCACCAACCTGATAGGGAGGGTATCTCTAAGCATGTCTCATCTGCTACACAGGAGGCCTTAGCTGCAGAGAGGATCACTACACCTGTGATTCTCCTTAGCAAGCCTTCTGTTAATACTGGATTGGGTAGTGTTGCTGAGGTTGGGGAATCATCTAAACCACGAATTTTTATATCAAGGATGCTCAGAAATGATGCTTGGGATAGCAGGATTTTCACACCTAAAGGGTTAACATTTATGGATGCTCTAACTTTATCTATGAAGAAGACTCGAAATGAATGTCAGCAGAAACTGATTGGCAGTGTCCTTCATTCTGATAATGGGTAATATGGGATTCTGGAATGTTAGAGGTCTAAATAGTCTCAATAAACAAAAAGAAATACGGTGGTTTATTCATCAGAATAATATTGGACTATTTGGCTTATTAGAAACTAAAATTAAAAGTATTAACTGGATTAATGTTAGAAATCAAATTTGTATGGATTGGTCTATATGTACTAATAATAGTTATCATCCTAGAGGTAGAGTGTGGCTGCTTTGGGATCCTAAGCTATATGAAATAAATATTCTCCATATGACTGCTCAAACTATTCATACTAAAGTCTTGGATAAGTTGACTAATAATATGTTTTGGCTTAAAATGGTGTATGTTTTTAATAAAGCTCATGAGAGGGACCTATTATAGGCTGCTCTTAGGAGCTACGCTACCCTTATTGGGGGGGGGGGGTTGTTTGTGGAGATTTTAATAGTATAATTAATGTGGATGCGAGAATTGGAGGTGTTGAGGTTACAAGAGTTGAATTGATCCCTATGAGAGAGGTCATGGAGGACTGTCAGTTGCATGAGATTAAGGTGAATGAAGCTTACTATACTTGGAATAATAAGCATGATACTCAGTCGAAGGTTTATAGTAGGCTTGATAGGGTTATTGTTAATGAGGATTGGGTTCAGATGTATCCTGATGGCATGGCTTCCTTTTTACCAGAAGGATCATTTGACCATTGTCCCTGTGTCCTAAGCACTATTGTGGGCAGGGTCAAGAGGAAATCTCGTTTTAAATATTTTAATATGTGGTCTCTAGTTGAGGAGTTTCATGACATGGTGCAACATGGTTGGAATGTGGATTTACAGGGTTCTCCCATGTATACGGTTGTGAAAAAGTTAAGAGGATTAAAATCAAAGTTGTAGGGGCTTAATAAAAAGCATTTCAGTGATATTGAGAACCTTACTCTGGTCACTGAGATGGCTTTGAAACATTTTCAAGAGCAATTGATCAAGGATCCTCTAAATCCTATATGGTGTGAATATGAAAAGCAGTGCTTATATGAAGTGGCTGAACTGACTAAGGCTAGGGATATGTACTTAGCTCAGAAATCCAAAGAAGCATGGATTAAGGAAGAAGACTCTAATACTTCCTTTTTTTCATGCTAGTATTAAAAGAAGAAGGAGTAAAAATAGGGTGGTTCAGGTTAAGGATATGAATAACCATCTGTGCAGTGAACCCGAGTCTATCAAAACTGCATTTGAGCAATTTAACATTACTCTGTTGGGGACTTCAAATGAGGTGCAACATATTAATAGAGGGGTTGTCAAAAGAGGAAAGTACCTCACTGAAGCTCATAAGAGTATGTTGATTAATACTGTGACTGATGAGGAGATTAACACAGCAATGTTCTCTATCCCTGGCAATAAAACTCCTGGGCCTGATGGGTATGGGAGTCAGWTCTTCAAGGATGCTTGGTCAGTGGTTGGAAAAGATATTTGTGGGGCTGTGAGGAATGCAATTGAGACAGGGAATATTTTGATGGAATCTAATAATATTATCATCACTTTGGTGCTAAAGGTGGATGTTCCTGAGTCTGTTATGCAGTTTAGGCCCATTGCTTGCTGCAATACAGTCTATAAATGTTTAGCAAAGGTATTGTGTAATAGATTGAGTAGGATTTTGCCTGAAATTATTGATCTAGCTCAGAGTGCATTCATCCAAGGGATAGATATTGTTGGTAATATTTTGATATGTCAGGATCTTAGTTATATAAGAGGAAGGCTTGTTCCCCCAGAATAATGATAAAAGTTGATTTACAAAAGGCTTATGATTCTATTGAATGGAGATTTCTCCAGGAAATGTTAGCTGCTCTTGACTTTCCTCCTCAGAGTATTAAGATTATTATGGAATGTGTGATCACTCCATCTTATTCTTTATCCCTCAATGGAGAATGTTTTGGATTTTTTAAAGGACAAAGGGGATTGAGACAGGGAAATCCTTTGTCTCCTCTTCTGTTCACTATTTGTTTGGAGTATCTGAGCAGATTGTTGTGTGTTTTAAAGGAGTTTAAAGGATATAGGTTCCATCCTTTGTGTGCTAGGGTGGGGCTTAATCACTTGTGTTTTCCTGATGACCTCTTATTGTTTAGTAGAGGGGATCTGCATTCTACTACACTTATGCTTAGAGCTTTTGAAAAGTTCTCTGCAGCTTCTGGTTTAAAAATGAGCAATGGCAAATCTAACTTTACTGTAATGGCATATCGGATTCTCTTCTTAAGCACATTGAAAGGCTTTCTGGGATGCAGAGGGGCTCTATTCTTTTCAAGTATTTAGGGGTAAACATCACTCCAAAAAGATTAGGGGTATTGGATTGTCAAAGCTTAATTGATAAGGTGACTGGGAGGATTACTAGATCGGGGGCCAGGAAATTATCTTATGCAGGAAGAGCATTTCTCATTAAAGCTGTTCTCAGTAATTTGCAGTCTTATTGGGCTCGCATTTTTATCCTCCCTAAAACAGTGCTCAGGAAGATTGAGGCCATTTTTAGAAAATTTCTTTGGCATAGAAATGATTATAAAGATAGTCCTGCTTTAGTATCTTGGAGAACAATTTGCAGGGATAGGAAATAAGGTGGATTGGGATTCAAAGATCTGGTGATGTGGAATGCTGCCACTATTGGAAAGTATATATGGTGGATTGAACAAAAGGCAGATCATTTTTGGGTTCGATGGGTGCATGTCATATATATAAAACAGTCCAGGTGGGTGGAGTATGAACCTTCATTAGGCTCTAGCTGGGCTTGGAGAAGGATTTGCTAGGTTAAAAACCTTCTATAGCCTTTTATGTTTCAGTCTGGTTGGAGGTCAACTGGTGGGAGATATACTGTTAAGGCTGGTTATCAGTGGTTGGTAGGAGATGCAAAGGATGTTAGGTGGTATCCATAGCTCAGGAATCAACTGATGTTACCTAAGCATGCTTTTTCCATTTGGCTAGTGGCTCACAACAATCTACTGACTCAGGACAGGATGCAGAGAATGAATATTGTTCAGACCAATTGTTGTTGGCTCTGTGGCAATGATGCAGAACAATTGAATCACTTGTTTTTTACTTGCCCCTATTGTAAGAGGTGTGTTCAGATGTTGGGTGATTGGTTGAAGGTTGATTTACCAGCTCAGGATGTGATTTCTTGGTGGTTAACATATAAAAACATATCTCTGTGTATGAAGCAAGTGATTGCTTCTTGTTTGGCTACATTGATGTATGAGCTTTGGTTTGTGCGTAATAGGTGTATACTGGAGTGTGTAATGTCAGTCTTTGTTGTTGTTATAAAACAGGTGAAGGGTCTAGTTAGAATGATGTTAAATCTTATGCATGCTAGGCCAGAATCTCCTTCAGTTAGGATTTGGATTGATAGAGTAAGAAATGGTTTGTAAGGATAATTAGGCAATTGCCTAATTATCAAAGTTGTGATGGTTGATTTTACTATATTATTTACAGTTCCCCAAAAAAAAAGAATATTAGATATAAACAACATTAACAATTAAAAGGAAAAAAACAATGCAAACCTAATAAATCAAGACAATCGACGATAAATATCAAATATATCAAAATAAAATAAAGTATTATTGCCATTGACAACCTCTTCGTATACAAAATAATGCAACTAATAATAAAAAATATTGTCATATATATGACAATATCTGTTTTTTTTGGTACACACCCCAATATGACTATATATAGTGGAGACGGAGAGAGTTAGTGTGAAAGTAGGAGTGTGTAAATTTGAACCATCCACGTGAAGTTTAGCAATATGATTTGAATGTTAATAGTCAACCACAATTTTTATCAACAAACAATTTATTACTCTCTCTGATCGAGACCAAAGGTAACATTGAATTTTTGGCACTATTTATGGCTGTAGAGAATCTTTGATATTATTTGTAATATATAAGAGAAAATATAGTCGTGTGAGATCCTGTTAGATTCATCGTAATGAATGCTATAAGAATATCAAATTTTTATAAATTTTAATAATCTGTAACTAAAGATATCCACGTTGTAAAACGCGCCTCGACAAGTGTGAAAAAGTCAATGTTAACTTTGGTCTGGATCGGAGAGAGTAATAAAACTCTATCCCAACAATGAAACTCTATCTTAGTAACAAAATGGAATTTAATAGTTAAAAATTACTTAGGTGTTTTAGAAAAGTTGGAGTCTCTCGCATTGCTTGAAAAAAAGCCTCTTTTATATATATCTATTGATATTGATTGATTGATTGCTATTAAATATTACAATTGGTCTCCCTTAAGACGGGTATATATGTCTTAAGAATAAAACGGGTTAAATACTACATCACTAGCCTAGATAAGGCAATTATTTTGTTAGTATCTAGAAATTTTTATTTTTCTTATCCTTACTATTTGACCCGTCTATATCAAAGTATAAGCGTTTTTGCTAAATTTAGCATTAGTATTTTTCTTAACATTGTGAATTATTAATCATGTATCTCTTTAACTCAAATTATTATTATTATTATTATTATTATTATTATTTTATTATTATTATTATTATTTTATTATTATTATTATTATTATTATTATTATTATTATTATTACTACTATCACTATTATTATTACTATTACTATTACTACTACTATTACTATCATCATCATCATCATCATCATTATCATCATCATTATTATCATCATTGTCATCATTGTTATTATCATTGTTATGATTATTGTTATTATTTTTTATTTTATTTTTTGCATGAAATTATAATCCTTTTATTCATCCTCAATAAGGAAAAGAAAAGGATAAAATTCAATACAAAAGATATCCACTAAACAACATCTTTTTAAACTATCAGCTTAAGGCTTTCAAGCTGCTAAACTTGGTGAATAAAATCTACCCTGTGAAGAGCTTCTGATCATTCTAACACTAAGCATATACTTGATCCTAGCTGTTAATTGAGGAATTGTTTTTTCCTTTCCAGCAAAAAGCCTTGCATTTCGCTCATACCAGATATTTGATATAGCTGCAGTTAAACAGCTATGGTACCAATTGTTTTTCCAGTGCCTTCTTGTTGCCTTCCTAAGGATCCATTGATCTTCATGCTTGTAATTGTTACTTCTTCCCGCCAGACCCATCCAAAGCAGTAGCTGCTGCCATACATTCTTAGCATAGAGGCATTTAAATAAAAGGTGGCCATGAGTCTCAGTGGCTTCTTTACACAGAATGCAACGATTTACAAGAGGGATTCCTCTTAGCATTAGGTTGTCTTGAGTAGCCAGATTCTTTTGAAGAGCAAGGGTAGCTATCACTCTATGTTTTGGAATAACAGTAGGCCCTAGGAGAGACTTTGTCCGGGATAATGTAGCCATTGGAGATTTGAACCAGTCATAAGCATCTTGCATTTTAAACTTGGCTCCTTTCTACCAGGCTTCCAGAAGGGCCTGGGCATTCTCAACAGAACCTGCTCTACTGATTATCTCATCCTTAACTAAAAGAATTCCTCTAAAACTTTCTGAATGATAATACTTGCTTTGAATTTCCCAGATGGATTCAGCTGGAAAGTTATATGCTCTATTCCAGCTATACCAAAGACCTCATGTGGGGGAAGAAAGATTGTGAACCCATTAGCCATTAAGGATTTATTCCAAAATAGAATCTCCTTAATGTCTAGACCTTCTTCTGTCCAAGAAGAACAAATGCTACGCCAACTCTTAAGCACCAGTTTCCTGTGACCATCTGCCACTGACCAGAAAAAATCCTTACAGAATTTATTGATCAGCTTAATTATACCCCTTGGCAGTAGAACACTTACATACCAAAAATTTTCTAAGCCAAAAATGACTGAGTGTAGAAGCTGAAGCTTTCCTGCATAGGATAGGAGCTTTGAAGACCAATGTTGCAGAGAAGATTAAATTATAGTGAGCAGGGGCAATACAGATCAGCAGTGTTTCTGGAAGTGTTAAGAGGCAAGCCAAGGTATCTAAAAGGAAACTTTCCTTCAGTAAATCCCGTTACCTGAAGTATTTCATACTTAACATTTGATGAAGTTCCTCCAAAATAAATGTCAGTCTTCTCCACATTTGCCTGTAACCCTGACCAACTAGAGAATTGAGTTAAAGTAGTAAGCACTGCTTGGACAGATGGGATATCTCCTCGAGTGAACATCATAAGATCATCAGGAAAAATAAGATGAGTGAGCTCAAGTCTTGAACATTTAGGATGAAAGGAGACATTAGGATGTTTGCAAATTGTTCTCAAATACTTGGATAGAATTTCCATACTCAAGACAAAGAGATAAGGAGAAAGAGGATCACCTTGCCTAACTCCACTTTCTCCTTTGAAAAAACCATGAATTGACCCATTAATCTTTAAGGAAAACCAAGAGCTAGAGATACATCCCATAATCCAAGTGATGAATTGAGAAGGGAATTGAAGAGCCTTCAACATATTATCTATAAAATCCCACTGAAGGGAGTCAAAAGCTTTCCTAATGTCTACTTTAATTAGACATCTAGGAGTTAGAAATTTCCTTCCATATCCCTTGACCAAAGACTGAGATAGCATGATATTTTCATGGATGTTTCTGCCTTGAACAAAGGCAGCTTGCTCTTGGCCTATGAGGTGAGGGAGAACCTTTTGCAATCTCACTGCTATCATTTTGCTTATAGTTTTGTAAAATGTTGAACAACAGGAAATTGGTCTAAAGTTCATAACAGTAGCACTAACCTTCTTCTTAGGTATTAAAGCAATAAGAGTAAAGTTTGCTTGCTTGTTCATTCTTCCTGTGACAAAGTAAGCTCTAACTGCCTTGCAAAAATCCATGTCAACAGTTTCCCAACTAGTTTTAAAAAAAGCCGAGGAGAACCCATCTGGCCCTGGACTTTTATTAGAATCTATAGAAAAAAGAGCTGCTTTGACTTCAGAGTCTTCAAAAGGTTTAATCAGGTCAGCAACACTATTTATAGGGACACAAGCTCCCTCCTGAATATAAGCAGTATCCAGAGGAAGCACTGTCGTTTTGCTGCAAAGCAAACTTTTGTAATAATCAATAAAACCTTTAGCTACTTCATTAAGTCCCACTCTATCATTGCCATGTCTATCCTTTATTTAACCAATAACCTGTTGCCTCTCTCTTTCCTTTATCTTGGCAAAGAAATATTTAGAAGAACAATCATTGGAGTTAATATTTGTTATCTTGGCTTTTTGATGGAGAATGGTTCTTTCAATTTTCTTCCATTTACAGTATCCTTGGATTAGAGCATTTTCAGTTATGATAAGAGTTTCAGACAAGGGATCAATCTGCAACTGCTTTTGACAATCATGGAGCTGAGATTTGATGTTTTGAACCTTCTCTTTTACATCTGCAAATTCACTTTTATGAATTTTCCTTAGAGCAAGTTTGACATTTTTTAGCTTAGCAAACAACTTATAAGAAAGAGTGCCATGGACTGTCTCATCCCAAGCTTTCTTAACAACTGCAGTGTACTGAGGATATTCAGTCCAACAATTCAAGAAGCTAAATCTTGAGCATCTTACAGGATCTTTGAATAAAGTGACTAAGACTGGAGAGTGGTCTGATATTCCTGCTGGAAGGAAGTTTACTGAGGTAGCTGGGAAAGCAGTGAACCAGGAAATATTTGCCAAAGCCCTATCTAATTTAGACCAAACCCTGGTAACATCTTCCTGCTTATTTGTCCAAGTAAACTCACAGTCAGTGCCATTAATGTCCTCAATAGAACAACTTAATAGACAATTGTTAAAATCCATAATGTCAGCCAAATTTGGAGGAGTGTTACTGATTCTCTCAGAGACATCCCTGACCACATTAAAATCCCCCAAAATAATCCAAGAGTTCACCTGATGCTTTAGAGATATTAGGTGAGACCAAAGATCATCTCTTTCCCTAGCATCATTACTGGCATAGATAATAGTCAAGTGAAATTTTTGAGAAGTTGCATAATGAAGGACCTCACAATGAATGAATTGAGCATGAACTATTAAAGGAATAACTTGGACAGTTGTTTTCCAAAGTAACCAAATTATGCCATTATAGTGAGATTCATATTTGCAAACTATAATGTTTGAAGGAGGACTTGAGAAGTTTGGTATCTTTTCTTCTCTTTATCCTGGTTTCTAGAACCCCTAAAATATCCACTTTGTGACTCCACAAGAAATCAAGAATTTCTTGTTGCTTGAGAGGGTCATTGCACCCTCTTATATTCCAGGAAGAGATCTTCATATTCCACCTCTATAAGGAGGAATAGCTTCTACTAATCCCCTTCCTAATAAGATGGTCCCTTCTCCTACTGATTTTTTTGTGATAACAAGAGTTCTTGGTTCCTGATGTGGTGCCTGAACAGGATCCAAAGAGAATCCTTCTTTCATTTTTCCTTCTTCATCAGTAGGTATTTCTTTTCCATCTATTGACTGAGGCAATAATCCTCTCTTCAAGGCTATTTGAGGAGTCATTGCTAAGTCCTTCATGTTTCTTCTTGAGTGCTTTACAGCTTTATTGGAAAATGAAATTGAATCAGGAGGAATAGGATCAGAGCCTAGCATGTTGCATTCTGAGCTAATCTCCAATTCCTGCTGAGTAGTATTCTATCCCAATAATGTTGAGGTACCACCTCGCATACAAGGTAAATGAGTACTGACAGGGGCTCCCAGTGTACTGAGATCCTACTGATATTACTGCTCAGATCCCAAAAAAGAGGCTACAGATATATCATTTGGTAAGCTCTTTTCTGCAGAAATGGTTTCTAGAGTAGTTAGTGAAGGGGCATGATCACCACTATCTGTCTCATCCAAGGCATTGTCAGTTAGAGCTGCATATTTATTAGCAGTTCTTATCTCATGCAATTCTGGTGACTGAGACAATAATCCTCTCTTCAAGGCTATTTGAGGAATTATTGCTAAGTCCTTCCTGTTGCTTCCTGAGTGCATTTCAGCATTTATTGGAAATGAGACTGTACTAGTTAGGAGAGGATCTGTGCTTTCCACAGATGCTGAGTGTAACACCCTCATTTATCCAAGGGCCTGTACTAGGACTTCTTAGATAAATAGGCATGTAACAATCTCGGGTTAACCGAGGTAGCATATAATCAAAGGGAATGAAACATAGTTTATAATTAAAATTTAAATAAGTGTTACAAATGAATACTCAATACATGACTGCGGAAAGAAAATTACAATGGATATTTCTAATATGTGATCTAATCTAGGTCAGTCCATCCATGTTCTCACGCCATTCCGAGCTCCCACCTAAATACAGTTACCTGTCAAATCTGCTCCCCATTATGGATCATCACAGGTGTCAATGAATACACGGTCAACCTCGCGGTTGAGTGGGATAAATAATCAATAGTAAATAAATATACAAATGAATGAATAATGCAGTTGCCATGGCCTTCTACCGAGCTCATCAACACGAAACTCCCACCCGCCAATCCCTGGCCGGGTATACCTCGATCAACATCGAGAAACCAGCATAACAGCTGAGGTTATCCGGAGACAGGTCTGCACAACCAGCCCGGGCCTTTAATTCACAATTCAGATATCCAACCGATATCCATCCTAACATGCATATGCTATGCTCAAGAATGCATAATTAAATCATACTTATTCATAACTCAAACCGATAACAAGTGCGTAAACCATGCTTACGATTATAATAATAATTCACAATTCAAAACATGCCATATTCCATATAATAGTGCACTCATCAAAACATAGCATCCAAAACTGAGCAATTA